>SKCR01021088.1:0-66275 GCA_019454045.1 Zanthoxylum bungeanum
GTAAATAGTAAAAACTGTAAAAGTAAATAGTAAAAAGTAAAAACTGTAAAAAGTAAAGTAAAAAAAACTGTAAAAGAAAGTAAAAAGTAAATAGTAAAAACTGTAAAAAAAGTAAAAAAAAATAATTACTTTATTACAAAAAGTAATTAAAATTATTTACAAAACTAAAAAAATTAAACTAAAGATTTTAGAGAGAGAAACTCTCTCTTTAGGAAGATTTGAAGAGAGAGGACTGGACACTGAATTCTGAAATCTCGCCCTCTATTTATAGGCGCGGATGGGGTGCGCGCGTCGCGACGCTGGCGGCGTCGCGCCGCGCGCTACAGTGACACGTGTCACGCGCTGGTTGTTTGACTCAGATTGACCCGTTGACTTGGCACTGTTCATGACGTCATCGCTTACGTCATGCTGACGTGTCTACTGTTCATGACGTCATTGCTTACGTCATCGTGATGATGTGGCGACACGTGGCATGACACGTGGGGCGGCGGCCGTCGACGAATGAGAGCTTGACACGTGGCGCGCTGTGATTGGCTGATGATGACGTGGCCGTTGACTCGGTTGACTTGCTGACGTGGCTGCTGATGTGGACGCTGACGTGGCGACACGTGGCATCTCTCTCCGTTGTGATGGTGACACGTGGCAGGCGCATGTTAGCAAAGTCAACTTTTCTCAGATTCTGATTTTGTGACCCGGCGCATTTTAGCAATTTCGGCGCAGGCTGGGCGTCGCGGCGCGCAAGGCTCCAGCGTCGCGACGCGCAAGAAGGAATTTTTCCTGTTGACGCATTTTTGACCGTTTTGTCCCAAATTGCCTCCAGTGCTGTCCAAACTTTATTTATCTGCAAAATAACAACAAAACACATCAAAACGTTCATAAATCTCGAGAAACAATACAAAACATTAGGTCAAATGAGTGGGAAATAGTGATATAAATACCACTCATCACCAGCGTGGATTGCAAGAGAACATTGAAAGTTTGAAGCAACTGGTTCCATTCTAAGTATGTGACCAGTTTAGTTCATTGATGTTGACATAAGGAACATGTCAGAATAGACAAGCTATTTAATTTCATGTCTGGATTGCAAATTGGCACAAAATGGTTGCGAAGGCAGATGTGCGTGACTTGCCCGCAAGCCATGGCAGCAACGAATTGCCTTGTGGACTATAGACCTATTTCTTCCACCAAAGTCCAACCTGATCCGAGGGCAAAGGAAGAGAGTACAAGACTCGGAGAAGTGGAAAGAAGAATAACAAAAAAATGAGGAAAATAGAAGTCACAATAATGATGGTAAGTCAAGGGAGGGAAACAACAACAACAACAAGGGTTGTTTCATCTGTGATGGTCCACATAGGGCGATGGATTGCCCCAAAAAGGAGAAACTGAATGCACTTGTGGCTGCAGAAACGGGCAAGGAATGGGATGGAGACTTGGCCGGACCTAGTCATATGAACCATCTTCAGTTGGTGAATGCAACTCGGGAGATCGATTTGATAATGGCTTGATGTATGTCCAAGTTCTCATTAATGGAAAAACAGTGAGAGCAATGGTGGACACTGGGGCTACACACAACTTTGTTGCGGTAGGAGTTGCCGAGAAGTTGGGCCTCGAATTGACAAAATCGGGGAGTAGCATTAAGACTGTCAACTCGACAGCAAAGCAAGTTCAAGGCACAGTCGCGGGTGTGATGATACAACTTGGCCAGTGGCATGGGTCATGCACGTTGATGGCAGTACCTTTGGACGATTTCGAGTTGATTTTGGGGAATCAATTTTTCGTCCAGGCTAAGGTTGCGGTGATACCTTACTTGGCGGGTCTTTTGATTGGTGATGAGGACCAACCATGCTTTGCCCCTGCTGTTGGCAAAGTATACAGAAGTAAACGGGTTGAGGGACGACAGGAGTTGGTGTCGGCCTTACAGATTGAGAGTGGGTTGAAACGTGGGGAAAAAACATACTTGGCTGCACTCATAGAAGTCAAAACGGGAAAGATAATGGAGGTGTCTGATGCGGTTGCATAATTGCTAATGGAATACAAGGATGTAATGCCTCCGGAGTTGTCAAAGTCCCTTCCGCCTCGGAGACCTACTGACCACAAGATAAAATTGGTCTCTGGTACTCGGCCTCATGCCCAAGTACCTTACCGGATGAGTCCTCCGGAACTAGCTGAATTGCACAAGTAATTGGGGGAATTGCTTGATGCTGGAATGATCCAGCCCTCTAAGGCTCTATATGGTGCGCATGTCCTATTCCAGAAGAAGCAAGATGGATATTAGCGGATGTGTGTGGATTATCGGGCTTTGAACAAGGTAAAAATCAAGAACAAGTATCCAATTCCATTGGTGGCAGATTTGTTTGATCACTTGTCCAAGACGTTCTACTTCACTAAGATGGACTTGCGGTCTGGATATTGGCAAGTGCGAATTGCTGAAGGGGATGAGGGGAAGACTACTTGTGTGACAAGGTATGGATCATATGAGTTCTTAATGATGCCTTTCGGCCTTACTAATGCACAAGTTACTTTTTGCAATTTAATGAATGATGTGTTGTTTGAGTTTGTGGACCGATTTGTGGTTGTGTATTTGGACGACATAGTGATATATAGTGAGACCCTTGCTGATCATCTGCACCACTTGAGATTGATGTTAGAGAAACTGAGGCAGCATGCACTGTATGTTTAAAATGGAGAAATGTGAATTCGCCCAACAGGAAGTGATGTTTTTGGGTCATTGGGTGAGACAATGGCAAGTTCGGATGGACGAGAGAAAAGTTCAGGCCATTAAGGATTGGCCGAATCCTTCTAAGGCTGATGAGTTGCGGTCATTTTGGGTTTGGCCAACTATTATCGTAAGTTTATCAGGGATATTCCAAGCGAGTGGCTCCCTTAACCGATTTGTTGAAAAAAGAACAGAATTGGGTATGGAATGTGCAATGCCAGGAGGCATTCGAGAACTTGAAAGGGGGCGGTAGCAGGAGAGCCTGTTTTGCGATTGTCGGACTTTAAGTTACCATTTGAGGTGCACACTGACGCTTCTGATAGGGCCATTGTGGGTGTATTTGCAACATTCACATCTGGTTGCCTTTGAAAGTAGGAAATTGAAGGATGCCGAACAACGGTATTCAGCACATGAGAAGGAGACGACGGCCGTGGTTCATTGCCTAAACACTTGGCGACACTATCTATTGGGTTCGCACTTCAGGGTAGTGACGGACAATGTTGCCAACACTTTCTTCAAGACACATAAGAAGTTGAGTTATAAGCAAGCAAGGTGGCAAGAGATGCTTGCTGAATTTGATTTCGAGTGGGAGCATCGACCTGAGAGGCATAACCAAGTTGCGGATGCTCTTAGTCGTAAGGCTGTAGTGGAGGCAGTAGCAGCAATCTCAGTTTTAGAGAGTGATTTTCTCGATAGAATTAGAGAGGTATCACCATTGGATCAGGTTTATCAACGACTAGTCGGGAAAGTTGCTGATGGTCAGGTCCGGAAATATTAGGTAGATGCCGGTTTGCTCTATGTAAAGAGAGGAAGGCCTTTTGTTCCGAGTTATGGTAACCTCAGAAGGGAGTTTCTGAGGGAGACACACGATGCTCAGTAGGCGGGACATCCTGGTGTTGAAAGAACACTGGCTTTGCTGGCTCGGAGTTGGTATTGGCCAAGGATGGAACATGACATTGAGGCCTATGTGAGATCTTGTCTAGTGTGTCAGCTGGATTAAACATATAGGAGGAATGAAGCATGGATGCTACAACCCCTGCCCATTCCGGAACAACCATGGAAAAGTGTTTTTATGGACTTCATTGGGGGATTTCCAATAGTGCAAGGATATGGTTCAGTGCTGGTAGTAGTGGATCGGTTCTCCAAGTATGTTGTGTTCATGGCAGCGCCGCAAGCGTGCCCTGAGTAAGAAACGACACGCATATTTTTCAGAGATGTGGTGAAACATTTTGGGTTGCCACAAGACATAGTGAGTGACAGTGATGCACGGTTCACAGGTCGGTTCTGGACTGATTTATTCGGCTTGATGGGGTTATACTTGAAATTTTCTACGGTAAATCATCCTCAGACCGATGGTCAGACGGAAAGGGTGAATGAGTTGTTGGAAATTGGGGTTATACTTGAAATATAGTGAGACCCTTGCTGATCATCTGCACCACTTGAGATTGATGTTAGAGAAACTGAGGCAGCATGCACTGTATGTTAAAATGGAGAAATGTGAATTCGCCCAACAAGAAGTGATGTTTTTGGGTCATTGGGTGAGACAATGGCAAGTTCGGATGGACGAGAGAAAAGTTCAGGCCATTAAGGATTGGCCGAATCCTTCTAAGGCTGATGAGTTGCGGTCATTTTTGGGTTTGGCCAACTATTATCGTAAGTTTATCAAGGGATATTCCAAGCGAGTGGCTCCCTTAACCGATTTGTTGAAAAAAGAACAGAATTGGGTATGGAATGTGCAATGCCAGGAGGCATTCGAGAACTTGAAAGGGGGCGGTAGCAGGAGAGCCTGTTTTGCGATTGTCGGACTTTAAGTTACCATTTGAGGTGCACACTGACGCTTCTGATAGGGCCATTGTGGGTGTATTAGTGCAACATTCACATCTGGTTGCCTTTGAAAGTAGGAAATTGAAGGATGCCGAACAACGGTATTCAGCACATGAGAAGGAGACGACGGCCGTGGTTCATTGCCTAAACACTTGGCGACACTATCTATTGGGTTCGCACTTCAGGGTAGTGACGGACAATGTTGCCAACACTTTCTTCAAGACACATAAGAAGTTGAGTTATAAGCAAGCAAGGTGGCAAGAGATGCTTGCTGAATTTGATTTCGAGTGGGAGCATCGACCTGAGAGGCATAACCAAGTTGCGGATGCTCTTAGTCGTAAGGCTGTAGTGGAGGCAGTAGCAGCAATCTCAGTTTTAGAGAGTGATTTTCTCGATAGAATTAGAGAGGTATCACCATTGGATCAGGTTTATCAACGACTAGTCGGGAAAGTTGCTGATGGTCAGGTCCGGAAATATTAGGTAGATGCCGGTTTGCTCTATGTAAAGAGAGGAAGGCCTTTTGTTCCGAGTTATGGTAACCTCAGAAGGGAGTTTCTGAGGGAGACACACTGTAGGCACTGCATTTTTACGCATAAGTCCCTATGATGAGTCTCATTTTGGAGACACTACCTTTTAAGTCACGGAGGTCACGGGAAACGGACATCGGAAGGGGAAATTCAGAATAAACAGGTTCACTGTTTTCGTTGGTTCCGCGTTCGTGTTTACGTTCGAACGTCAAACGGATTGCGGGCGTTGGTGCCACGTTCGAGGAAGCGTTCGAACGGTGTCGGTAATTCTGGTTTTGCTGCCAGCCTCACATCCAGCCCAATTAGCCCCCCCAAAGCCCATAAAACACATCTCAATTTAAATAAATAAATATTAATTAAAACATTAACTAAATAATATAATAATTAAATTAATTAAATGATTAAATAAAACATATACCAAACATAAAATAAACAATTACCAACTTAAACTAAAATCATGCCTAAATTAAACAAATCACATACTAAATCAAAATATAATCATGCCTAATTAAAATCAATCAACCAATTATATTCCCAATCTAATAAGATTATTCCCAAACTTAAAATATTGTATTCCTAATCCAAGCCAATCAAATATTCAACCTTCCCTATCTAGCCAAGATTTGTCCCCCTCAATCTTTGACTTCCCTTAGCCAAACCAAATCAAATCTCTTGACTTCCCTTAACCAAACCAAATCAAATCCCTTTCCTTGTCAAACCTAACCCTTTGCCTAAAAAGAACCATTCCGAACCAACGGTTTGAGGTCTTCCCTTGCGAGGGGTGAGTGCGGCCTTAAATCTTTGTCCCGGTTCACACCGGGTGGCGACTCCATGTTATGTAATCCTTCCCAACTAGGCCGCGAGCCTAGGAACGGCGTCGCCCAGGTCCTGTGTTCCCACAGTCTGGCGACTCCACTGGGGATAGAGAATTGGCCCCGAAATATTGTCTTGTAATGTTTGGATTTATGTTTTAATTGACCATGTCTATAGTGGATGAAATGAGGGTTTAATCAAAGGCATTTTGAGGCTAGGTAATGGTTTGGTGTCTTCCTTCACTCACTACCTTTCTAGAAGGAAAAGCTGTGAGGACACCTATATGGCCATCTACTCGTAGCCTTTGTGATGGACTAATTTGGAGGACTCGTTGTTTATTCCTGACACCAAGCGATAAGAGCCTAAGAGGCTTTGGGTACTTAAGTGAGCCTCGCTCCACCTTCCCTCTGGGGAATCTACAACGGGAAATCCATTTGACAGTCCGTCACACACCATAGCTCATTGGCACGTACCTTAGTGTATAAAAAGGGATACGCTCACTTGGTCACTTGAACCCTTGAGTGGGGAGACCTAGTTGTGGGCTATCCTTCGCCAGTGAGAGCCTTTGTCCATACTCTTGCAAACCCACCTATAGACCGGGTTGGCTAAAGTAGCAATTATTTCCTTGAGTATGTGCTTGTGGACCATCCTCATTTGGATGCAGTTGGACTATTGTCAGAAATGTGGGCTTGCTGGGCCATTTAAACTGGGGCAAGTTCGCACCTTATGACTATTAGGCCAAAAGCTTCTGAAATGTTGATGGGCCACTTCGTAAAAATTATTATGTCATGTTTGCATCATCTTGCTTGTGTTTGAGAACATCGTTGTTTGGATCCATTTGGACCACTTATCATGGGATATGGGCTTGTTGGGCCATTTAAACTGGGACAAGAACACATCTTATGACGATTGGGCCAAAAGGTTTCTAAATAACAATGGGCCGATTTGTATGAAAATTTTAATTGATTTAGTATGTTATATATGTTATATGCATCTCATGCACCTCATGCATACATGCACCATGTTAACTCCCTTTTGATTTAAAAGCCATCATAGATGCATGTTGGTTAGGGAAGATGACAGACTTGTCAAAAGACCAAGCAGCCACCAAGAATACTGGCAGAAGACCTAGCTCCATGGGATAGGAAACCCAATCATGCATGCATGCATACACGTAACACATTTTTGCATCCCTTTTGTGTTTGTTCTGTTTTGTAATAACAGGTTTCAGAAGAGAAAAAGAGAAAGCGGCAAGATAAGACAACCAGAATCAGTAACATATGAGTAGTAGTTTTGGGGATGAGTCCCAGGGTCGAGGCCCACATCGTCAGAGTGTTGGAATGAATCCCGGGGTTGAGGCCCATGTCAGCAATTTCAGAAATGAGTCACAGGGGCGAGGCCCGTATCTGTATCAGTCTAGGGGCGAGGCCCATATCAATATCAGTCTGGGGGCGAGGCCCATATCAATATCAGTTCAGGGGCGAGGCCCACATCAGCAGAATTTTGGAATGAATCCGGGGAATGAATCCCAGGGCC
Organism: Zanthoxylum bungeanum; assembly: GCA_019454045.1. Taxonomy (NCBI): domain Eukaryota; kingdom Viridiplantae; phylum Streptophyta; class Magnoliopsida; order Sapindales; family Rutaceae; genus Zanthoxylum; species Zanthoxylum bungeanum. Next base: position 7,417 of record SKCR01021088.1, read on the forward strand.
GAGGCCCACATCAGCAGAATTTTGGAATGAATCCAGGGAATGAATCCCAGGGCCGAGGCCCACATCAGCAGAATTTTGGAATGGATCCAGGGAATGAATCCCAGGGCCGAGGCCCGCATCAGCAGAATTTTGGAATGAATCCGAGGGTCGAGGCCCACATCAGCATCAATCTAGGGGCGAGGCCCATGTCAGTAGCAGTTGGGGCCGAGGCCCACTTCAACATCAGTTTGGGGAATGAGTCCCAGGGTCGAGGCCCACATTACATCAGTATCAGTCTTGCCGGGTATGACATTCTGGGGGCGAGGCCCACATTACATCAGATCAGTTCTGCCGAGAATGGCACTCCGAGAATAGAGATATAGTCCGGGAATGGACAGCTCGAGAATGAACAAGCCGAGAATGGCAATCCAAGAATGGAGCAGAGTTCAAGAGTGAACAAGTCGGAAATGACACTCCGAGAATGGAGATACGGTTCGGGAATGAACCACCTCACAGTAACGGTCCGGGAATGAACCACCTTACAGTAACAGTTCAGGAATAAAGCCTGCATCTAGTTCGGTTCAGGAAGAAAGCCTGCATCCAGCTCAGTACGGGAATAAAGCCCACATTCAGTACAGTTCGGGGACAAAGCCCACAGTTAACACAGTCAGGGAACAAAGCCCAGGGGAAGAAAGCCTCATATCAGTATAAGTTTGAGAACAAAGCTCAAGGGGAAGAAAGCCTCATGTTAGTACAGTCAGGGAACAAAGCCCAGAGGAGGAAAGCCTCATATCAGTATAAGTTTGAGAATAAAGCTCAAGGGGAAGAAAGCCTCATGTCAGCACAGTTCGGGAACAAAACCCAACACTCAACAATTCCGGGAACAAGACCCTCAGCTCAAAATGGGAACAAGACCCGCGGGAACAAAACCCACCACTCAACAATTCAGGGAACAAGACCCTCAACTCAAAATGGGAACAAGACCCACGGGAACAAAACCACCACTCAACAATTCAGGGAACAAGACCCTCAGCTCAAAATGGGAACAAGACCCACGGGAACAAAACCCGCCACTCAACAATTCAGGGAACAAGACCCTCAGCTCAAAATGGGAACAAGACCCACGGGAACAAAACCCACCGCTCAACAATTCAGGGAACAAGACCCTCAGCTCAAAATGGGAACAAGACCCACGGGAACAAAACCCACCACTGAACAATTCAGGGAACAAGACCCTCAGCTCAAAATGGGAACAAGACCTTCAGCTCACTTCGGGAATGAACCAGGGGTCGCAGCACCTCACCACCAAATCAACACAACTCAACACATGGTAAGTCAAGTGGCAGCTGGCGAGCCAGGTAAGTAGAAATGCATTGCATAACTTTGATAGGATTGTCACTGTTGCACATTACACAAGTCCCATCAAAGTGGGGGCGACTGTAGGCACTGCATTTTTACGCATAAGTCCCTATGATGAGTCTCATTTTGGAGACACTACCTTTTAAGTCACGGAGGTCACGGGAAACGGACATCGGAAGGGGAAATTCAGAATAAACAAGGTTCACTGTTTTCGTTGGTTCCGCGTTCGTGTTTACGTTCGAACGTCAAACGGATTGCGGGCGTTGGTGCCACGTTCGAGGAAGCGTTCGAACGGTGTCGGTAATTCTGGTTTTGCTGCCAGCCTCACATCCAGCCCAATTAGCCCCCCAAAGCCCATAAAACACATCTCAATTTAAATAAATAAATATTAATTAAAACATTAACTAAATAATATAATAATTAAATTAATTAAATGATTAAATAAAACATATACCAAACATAAAATAAACAATTACCAACTTAAACTAAAATCATGCCTAAATTAAACAAATCACATACTAAATCAAAATATAATCATGCCTAATTAAAATCAATCAACCAATTATATTCCCAATCTAATAAGATTATTCCCAAACTTAAAATATTGTATTCCTAATCCAAGCCAATCAAATATTCAACCTTCCCTATCTAGCCAAGATTTGTCCCCCCCTCAATCTTTGACTTCCCTTAGCCAAACCAAATCAAATCTCTTGACTTCCCTTAACCAAACCAAATCAAATCCCTTTCCTTGTCAAACCTAACCCTTTGCCTAAAAAGAACCATTCCGAACCCAACGGTTTGAGGTCTTCCCTTGCGAGGGGTGAGTGCGGCCTTAAATCTTTGTCCCGGTTCACACCGGGTGGCGACTCCATGTTATGTAATCCTTCCCAACTAGGCCGCGAGCCTAGGAACGGCGTCGCCCAGGTCCTGTGTTCCCACACACACGATGCTCAGTAGGCGGGACATCCTGGTGTTGAAAGAACACTGGCTTTGCTGGCTCGGAGTTGGTATTGGCCAAGGATGGAACATGACATTGAGGCCTATGTGAGATCTTGTCTAGTGTGTCAGCTGGATTAAACATATAGGAGGAATGAAGCATGGATGCTACAACCCCTGCCCATTCCGGAACAACCATGGAAAAGTGTTTTTATGGACTTCATTGGGGGATTTCCAATAGTGCAAGGATATGGTTCAGTGCTGGTAGTAGTGGATCGGTTCTCCAAGTATGTTGTGTTCATGGCAGCGCCGCAAGCGTGCCCTGAGTAAGAAACGACACGCATATTTTTCAGAGATGTGGTGAAACATTTTGGGTTGCCACAAGACATAGTGAGTGACAGTGATGCACGGTTCACAGGTCGGTTCTGGACTGATTTATTCGGCTTGATGGGGTTATACTTGAAATTTTCTACGGTAAATCATCCTCAGACCGATGGTCAGACGGAAAGGGTGAATGAGTTGTTGGAAGAATATTTGAGGCACTATGTGACCGCTAGTCAGAAGAATTTGGTAGAGCTGCTGGATGTGGCTCAGTTCTCGTACAACTTGCACAAGAGTTCATCAACGGGGATGAGCCTCTTTTAGATAGTGTTGGGGCAGCATCCGCTGACCCCGCACGAAGTGATCAAGCAGAGCATTGGGGGTAAGTGTCTTGCTGCGTATAGATTTACGCGAGAAAAGCATGAGTTACTAGAAGATGCGAGGGACAACCTTGAGAATGTCGTACGCCGAATGAGGAAGTATGCTGACAAGAAGAGGAGGCCGTTGGAATTTTAAGTGGGTGAACGAGTATTACTGAAATTGACTACTCAGATTTGGAAGAAAATCAGCAGCAAAACAGTGTATCGTGGGTTGGTGCCAAAATATGATGGTCCATTTGAAGTGGTGAAACGGGTTGGTCAGGTAGCTTATAAATTGAAGCTACCGGATAGGATCAAAGTGCATCCTACATTCCATGTGAGTTTCTTGAAGCCGTTCAATGAAGACAAGGATGAGAGTCGCGTTCAGAAAAGTCGAGCTCCGCCAACAATTCGAAAACAGTTTGACAAGCAAATTGAGAAGATATTGGATCACATGGTGATGAGGCAGAGCAAGAAGAATAAGAGGACATATTTCTTGGTTCAGTGGAAGGGTTGCTCTGAGGCAGATGCAACTTGGGAATATAATACTACTTTGTGGCAATTTGAGAGGGTAATCCAGGTATATCTTGACTCAGTTGCGACGAGGGTGTCGCCTAGTTAAGGTGGGGGTGGTTTGTAAGCCCCCTAGACTGGTTGCCCAAAGAGATGGGGGACGAGTGGCTCCATGGCAGCCGAGCACTCGCGAGAAGCACATGGCTTGGGCGAGCTGTGTATGTCTGCGAGCAGTTGGTGTTGTCCCAAAGGAATGTTGCTGAGACATGGACGATTGGTGTTGTCCATATGGAGTTGATGCTGTCTTGGGCGAGGCATTTGCGTGCACATGCAGCAGACATGAGGAGCAGTTGCGAGGAGCAGTTGACGAGCACTTGCATGGCAGTTGGCGTGCACATGCAAGGGAGTTGGCTTCACATGCTGAAGACATGAGGCAGTTGCGAGGGGAACTGCTAGTAACTAGTGTGTGTGCGTGGTAACTTCTAGAGCAGTTGGGATGTAACTGCTATGTGTATATTTGGCTGATGCCTATTGGGCCAGCACACCCTAGGGCAGTTGGGGTGTAACTGCCACTAATATATATTATAATGTGAGAAACATGCACAAGGGGAGGGAGCGTAGTACATGAGTGTAGGCACTGCATTTTTAAACATAAGTCCCTATGATGAGTCTCATTTTGGAGACACTACCTTTTAAGTCACGGAGGTCACGGGAAACGGACATCGGAAGGGGAAATTCAGAATAAACAAGGTTCACTGTTTTCGTTGGTGCTACGTTTGTGTATACGTTCGAACGTCAAACAGATTGCGGGCGTTCGTGCTGCGTTCGATGATGCGTTCGAACGGTGTCGGTAATTCTGGTTTTACTGCTAGCCTCACATTAAGCCCAATTCGCCCAAACCTTGGCCCACACGCCCAAGCCCACTTAAAACACATATTTAACACATGGTGAAATCAAAACAAATCTAAAAATCACATACCAAATTAAATAAAATACTTACACAAATTAAAGAAATTGCATGCCTAATCAAAAAAAATCAACAAACTAAATGCCTAATCTAAACCAATCAAATATAATCCTACCAAGTTAAAATCAATCAACCAATATATTATTCCTAACTTAAAATATTGTATTCCTAAACCAAACCAAATCAAATCCCTTTTTAAATACACAAATCCCTTTCCTTGTCAAGCCTAACCCTTTGCCTATAAAAAGAACCATTCACCAACCTTCTAAAGGCTAGTGTAGGCACTGCATTTTTACACATAAGTCCCTAGGATGAGTCTCATTTTGGAGACACTACCTTTTAAGTCATGGAGGTCACGGAAAACGGACATCGGAAGGGGAATTCAGAATAAACAAGGTTCACTGTTTTCGTTGGTGCTACATTCGTGTATACGTTCGAACGTCAAACAGATTGCGGGCGTTCGTGCTGCGTTCGATGATGCGTTCGAACGGTGTCGGTAATTCTGGTTTTGCTGCTAGCCTCACATTAAGCCCAATTCGCTCAAACCTTGGCCCACACGCCCAAGCCCACTTAAAACACATATTTAACACATGGTGAAATTAAACAAATCTAAAAATCACATACCAAATTAAATAAAATACTTACACAAATTAAAGAAATTGCATGCCTAATTAAAATCAATCAACAAACTAAATGCCTAATCTAAACCAATCAAATATAATCATACCAAGTTAAAATCATTCAACCAATATATTATTCCCAAACTTAAAATATTGTATTCCTAAACCAAACCAAATCAAATCCCTTTTTAAATACACAAATCCCTTTCCTTGTCAAGCCTAACCCTTTGCCTATAAAAAAACCATTCACCAACCTTCTAAAGGCTAGCTAGCTAATTCACACAAAAAACACACAGAAAAATTACAGGAAGAACACACCCAAAAGAGAAGCAAAAGATAAAGAGGAGACGGCAGCGAAACCACAAGGAAACAGTAGCAAAACAGACTCAAGACAGTAAGACAACTAACGAGAACAGTGAACCAGTGAACCGGGAGAGTTGCGGAGCATCCACCCTTCCGACGATCGTGTACCGTACATCCGAGAGGTGATTTAAAAGGTTAGACCTGAGGGTATCTTTCACACTTATTCTTATTTAATTTCTGGTCATTTACTTTGATTATATTTTCTGTATTTGTGGCATTTGTTGTGTGTATGATGCGTGTTGTGGGTATTGGATGAATGGAAGAGTGTCGTCTCTTGTGGTAGATAGGATGGAAACCCAGACGTAAATTCCGTAGCCGAATCCGAATGGACGGTAGTGCGGTCTGTACTTGGGACACAACTCCACGTACCACTTGAGTAAAACGGCATCTCCTCTTGTTTTGAGTTGCGTTGGTTTATTTAATTCTTGTCATTTAAATTCTGCATGTTATTTAATCCCATGATACGATTGAGTGCATGGGCTTAGTAAGTGCGATGAAAGGTTCCCTAATTGGAGGGTTAAAATCCTTCGCCGCGCCCCTTTATTTTGTTGTTTATGTATTGTGTCCCATTTCATGCATCAGGTCTGTTCCCGTTCGAACGCGTTTACGAACGCAACTCGAACGCGCAAGCATTTTTGCCGTATCATGCATCAGGTCTCATTTCCGTTCGAACGCGTTCACGAACGCCATACGAACGCGAGCATTCTGTTTCATTTCCGTTCGAACGCGTTATCAAACGCCATACGAACGCGGGCATTCTGTTTCATTCCGTTCGAACGCGTTATCAAACGCTACTCGAACGTGAGCATTCTGTTTTTTATTTCCGTTCGAACGCGTTTACGAACGTGACACGAACGTGAACACACTGAACTGAGTCTGTCTTATCATATTCATGCATAATTGCCTCTTGGTTGATCTTTCTTGTGTTATATAGCCAACCATATTATTTGTATCCCTGCATTTATCCATTCTATGTGTTCTCGGGATTGTATTCAAGCATGATTAGGCTGTTAGCATGTTATTTGGTTAATAGGTTCATGAGATAGTACTCAAGCATGTTTATTCCATTGGTTGCGTCATTTGCCTTGGTCTTGATTTAACGCATTACGATTCATATGCCTATGCCATGATGACTTTAGAGTATTATTTCTTGTGATATATCGGATGGAAACCCAGACATAATTCCGTAGCCGATTCTGAATGGACGGTAATGCGGTCTGTACTTGGGATACAATTCCACGTATCACTCGGAAGAGTGCTCACATGTATGCTTGTGCGGATACTACGTATGCTTGTGTTTTCATGAATATGACATGCTGAATGAAGTTGTATGTTCATTGTTACTTTGAGGTATTTTGTTAGACATGTGTTATTAGATATGAGATATATGCGAAATGTATGTATGAGTGTTATTTTGTACCCATGAATATAGAAGCATGATACTCTTAGAAATAAATGTTATTTAAGCCTGGTTAAATTATTACATAAATCCTTTTATTACAAGTGACATAAGTAAGGGACCATTCCGAACCCAATGGTTTGAGTTCTTCCCTTGCGAGGGGTGAGTGCGGCCTTAAATCTTATTTTCCCGGTTCACACCGGGTGGCGACTCCATTATTCTCCGGTTTAGTCCTCTGTTGGCTACTCCGTACTCCCAACTAGGCCGCGAGCCTAGGAACAGCATGCGTCGCCCAGGTCCTGTTGTCCACAGTCTGGCGACTCCACGGGGGATAGAGAATTGGCCCCGAAATATTGTCTTGTAATGTTTGGATTTATGTTTTAATTGGCCATGTCTATAGTGGATAAAATGAGGGTTTAATCAAGGGCACTTTGAGGCTAGGTAATGGTTTGATGTCTTCCTTCACTCACTACCTTTCTAGAAGGAAAAGCTGTGAAGACACCTATATGGCCATCTACTCGTAGCCTTTGTGATGGACTAATTTGGAGGACTCGTTGTTTATTCCTGACACCAAGCGATAAGAGCCTAAGAGGCTTGGGTATTTAAGTGAGCCTCGCTCCACCTTCCCTCTGGGGAATCTACAACGGGAAATCCATTTGACAGTCCGTCACATACCATAGCTCATTGGCACGTACCTTAGTGTATAAAAAGGGATACGCTCACTTGGTCGCTTGAACCATTGAGTGGGGAGACCTAGTTGTGGGCTATCCTTCGCCGGTGAGAGACTTTGTCCATACTCTTGCAAATCCACTCATAGACTGGTTTGTACGGTTAAAGTAACAATTATTTCCTTGAGCATGTGCTTATGGACCATCCTCATTTGGATGCGGTTGGACTATTGTCAGAAATGCGAGCTTGCTGGGCCATTTAAACTGGGGCAAGTTCGTACTGTATGACCATTAGGCCCAAAGCTTCTGAAATGTTGATGGGCCATTATGTAAAAATTGTTATATTACGTTTGCATTATCTTTCTTCTATGCTTGTGTTTGGGAACATCGTCGTTTGGATCCGTTTGGACCATTTACCATGGGATATGGGCTTGTTGGGCCATTTAAACTGGGACAAGAACGTATCTCATGACTATTGGGCCAAAGGCGTCTAAGTGTTGATGGGCCATTTTGTACTTGTGTTCGGAACATTACCATTTGGCTTTAGTTGGGCTCCTTGTCATAAGATGTGAACTCGTTGGGCCATTTAAACTGGGATGGGTTCACTCCTGTGACAATTAGCCCGAAAAATTCTAAAATGGTAACGGGCCGATTTGTGTGAAAATTTTAATTGATTTAGTATATTATATATGTTACATGCATCTCATGCACCCCATGCATACATACATCATGCTAACCCTTGTGTTCTAAAAGCCATCATAGACTCCCGTTGGGTTAGGGAAAAGGGAAGAGACTCACCAAAATACCGAGAACAGACATGAGTGAATCAGATACTGAGGTATCCCGGATAGATCAGTTGGAAAATGGTTTCGCCAAGATTACTGAACAGTTGCAAGCCTTGACTACTGCCATGACAAATATGGCTGCACCCCGTGCCGGGGGAGATTCTGAGAATGTAAGGCGTGAGGAGCCTCCGAATGGGTTAGGGGATGATGTCCCCACTTTTGATGATGACATGGCAGAATATGCAACAGGCAAAATGATTGGGTCTCAGGCAGAATTTCAGAAGCTTCGGGATCAGGTTGAAACAGTTACCCGCAAAATGAGGGGTAAGAACGAGGATTTGCTAGATTATGAGGCAATGACCTTCGGAGAACAGCTGCCAGCTCAGTTTAAAATGCCCGACATGGCCAAGTTTAATGGGAACGGAGACCCGAGGGTCCATCTGCAGCAATATGTCTCAGTCATGAGTGCAATGGGCCTATCACAGCGCCAAGTCCAAAAGATGTTTGGGATGTCACTCGAGGGGGCACCTGTGGTTTGGTATCATAGCCTTGAGAAGAAGGTTAAGGAAGATTGGAAGGAACTAGCTGATGCCTTTCTGAAGCAGTATGTTACAGACTTAGAGATTGACTTGTCACTCCGTGATTTGAGAACACTAAGCAGAAGCCGGAAGAAAACTTCAAGGAGTATGTAGACCGCTGGAGATGCCAGCTTCTGAAAATAAAGACTCGGCCCTCTGAGAAGGACCAGATTAAAATGATCATCAAGGGCACTAAGCCATCGATCTATGGCAAGTTGAGGAGGATGACTTCAATGATTGCGGATTTCCGACAGTTGAGGGAAACTGTCATGGATATTGAGGAAGAAGAGGCTGAAAACAGAAGGTTTTATGGCCAGAATAGAAGAACTTTTGGGGGGCCTGCTGAGACCAAGCCCGCTACTGCCGAGGTGGCTACCGTCAAGAACCGGCATTTCTCTAACCTGGGGAGGCCGTTATCTAAGGTACTTGAGAAGTTGAAGGGACAAGGCTCCAAAAACCTTAGAGCCTAAACCACTTCCAGATCCTATACCACCCAACCTTAACCTAAGCTTGTATTGTCACTTCCATCAGAGGAGAGGCCACGAAACTGACAGCTGCACCCGCCTTAGGCATGAAATCCAAAACCTCATTGATGCTCACAAAATACCTGACCCAGAAAGAGAACAACCCAACGCATACAGAAATCCCCTACCCAACTACATGATCAACTCTGGCCTACCCGAAACCCTTGTCTTCCAAACTCTCAACCACTCAGCTTCATTAATAGGAATAAGGGATGACAACGGTGGAGAACCATAGGCCAAGAAAGAAAGCAATGTTGCGAATGATGAAATCATCCCTCCTAGTTTATTTGATCATACATTTTTAATATAGACATTGACTTGGTCTACATGTTCGAATCATTTTTCTTTAAATGATAATAAAGACATTATTTCGCTGAATCTCTCCTACAATATGAGTATGTTTGAGAAAAACATTCAACCTTGGCACTATGAATTCAGTGATGTTTAGAACACGGGGAATCTTCAGGAACAACAACAGTACAGTCAGTTTCAGAAATGAATCAGTATCAGTTTGGGGATGAGTCCCAGGGCCGAGGCCTGCATCAGTATCAGCTTGGGGGCGAGGCCCACATCAGTTCAGCATCAGTCTTGGGGCGAGGCCCATATCAGCATCAGTCTTGGGGCGAGGCCCATATCAACATCAGTCTTGGGGCGAGGCCCATATCAGTATCAGTCTTGGGGCGAGGCCCATATCAGTATCAGTTTGGGGCGAGGCCCACATCATTATCAGTAACGGTTCGGAAATGGACCATTATCTCATCAGCTTGCCGAAAATGGCACTCCGAAAATGGAGCAACGGTTCGGAAATGGACCATTATCTCATCAGCTCGCCAAAAATGGCACTCCGAAATGGAGCATGGTTCGGAAATGGACCACAATGACATCAGTCGCCGAAAATGGCACTCCGAAAATGGAGCACGGTTCGAAAATGGACCATTATCACATCAAGCCGAGAATGGCACTCCGAGAATGGAAGTACAGTTCGGGAATGAACAAGCCGAGAATGGCACTCCCAGAATGGAGCACAGTTCGAGAATGAACAAGCCAAGAATGGCAATCCGAGAATGGAGCATGGTTCGAAAATGGACTACTTATCACATCTCGCCGAAAATGGCACTCCGAAAATGGAGCATGGTTCGAAAATGGACTACTTTCACATCTCGCCGAAGCGGCACTCCGAAAATGGAGCACAGTTCGGAAATGGACCAAGGAAGGCCTAACCCATCAGAATATAATACATATACATGCATACATGCATACATATCACATACATGCAATGTTTGTTTCGTGTTCGCAGGTTTATAGCAGCAAAGACCATCTCATCAAGTAACGGTTCAAAAATGAGCCACAATCTACCACAACAGACGCCGGAAATGGCACTCCAAAATGGAGCACTCACAACAGACGCCGGAAATGGCACTCCAAAATGGAGCACTCACAACAGAGGCCGAAAATGGCGTTCCAAAATGGAACACACACAGCAGATGCCGAAAATGGCGTTCCAAAATGGAACACACACAACAAATGCCGGAAATGGCGCTCCAAAATGGAGCACATACACGAAAAATGCCGAAAATGGCGCTCTAAAAATAGAGCACGGTTCGGGAATGAACCAGGGGTCGCAGCACCTCACCACCAAATCAACGCAACTCAACACATGGTAAGTCAAGTGGCAGCTGGCGAGCCAGGTAAGTAGAAATGCATTGCATAACTTTGATAGGATTGTCACTGTTGCACATTACACTAGTCCCATCAAAGTGGGAGCGACTGTAGGCACTGCATTTTTACACATAAGTCTCTATGATGAGTCTCATTTTGGAGACACTACCTTTTAAGTCACGGAGGTCACGGGAAACGGACATCGGAAGGGGAAATTCAGAATAAACAAGGTTCACTGTTTTCGTTGGTGCTACGTTCGTGTATACGTTCGAACGTCAAACAGATTGCGGGCGTTCGTGCTGCGTTCGATGATGCGTTCGAACGGTGTCGGTAATTCTGGTTTTACTGCTAGCCTCACATTAAGCCCAATTCGCCCAACCTTGGCCACACGCCCAAGCCCACTTAAAACACATATTTAACACATGTGTGAAATCAAAACAAATCTAAAAATCACATACCAATTAAATAAAATACTTACACAAATTAAAGAAATTGCATGCCTAATCAAAAAAAATCAACAAACTAAATGCCTATCTAAACCAATCAATATAATCCTACCAAGTTAAAATCAATCAACCAATATTATTCCTAACTTAAAATATTGTATTCCTAAACCAAACAAATCAAATCCCTTTTTAAATACACAAATCCCTTTCCTTGTCAAGCCTAACCCTTGCCTATAAAAAGAACCATTCACCAACCTTCTAAAGGCTAGTGTAGGCACTGCATTTTTACACATAAGTCCCTAGATGAGTCTCATTTTGGAGACACTACCTTTTAAGTCACGGAGGTCACGGAAAACGGACATCGGAGGGGAATTCAGAATACAAGGTTCACTGTTTTCGTTGGTGCTACGTTCGTGTATACGTTCGAACGTCAAACAGATTGCGGGCGTTCGTGCTGCGTTCGATGATGCGTTCGAACGGTGTCGGTAATTCTGGTTTTGCTGCTAGCCTCACATTAAGCCCAATTCGCTCAAACCTTGGCCCACACGCCCAAGCCCACTTAAAAACATATTTAACACATGGTGAAATTAAACAAATCTAAAAATCACATACCAATTAAATAAAATACTTACACAAATTAAAGAAATTGCATGCCTAATTAAAATCAATCAACAAACTAAATGCCTAATCTAAACCAATCAAATATAATCATACCAAGTTAAAATCAATCAACCAATATATTATTCCCAAACTTAAAATATTGTATTCCTAAACCAAACCAAATCAAATCCCTTTTTAATACACAAATCCCTTTCCTTGTCAAGCCTAACCCTTTGCCTATAAAAAGAACCATTCACCAACCTTCTAAAGGCCAGCTAGCTAATTCACACAAAAAACACACAGAAAAATTACAGGAAGAACACACTCAAAAGAGAAGCAAAAGATAAAGAGGAGACGGCAGCGAAACCACAATGAAACAGTAGCAAAACGGACTCAAGACAGTAAGACAACTAACGAGAACAGTGAACCGGGAGAGTTGCGGAGCATCCACCCTTCCGACGATCGTGTACCGTACATCCGAGAGGTGATTTAAAAGGTTAGACCTGAGGGTATCTTTCACACTTTTCTTATTTAATTTCTGGTCATTTACTTTGATTATATTTTCTGTATTTGTGGCATTTGTTGTGTGTATGATGCGTGTTGTGGGTATTGGATGAATGGAAGAGTGTCGTCTCTTGTGGTATATAGGATGGAAACCCAGACGTAAATTTCGTAGCCGAATCCGAATGGACGGTAGTGCGGTCTGTACTTGGGACACAACTCCACGTACCACTTGAGTAAAACGGCATCTCCTCTTGTTTTGAGTTGCGTTGGTTTATTTAATTCTTGTCATTTAAATTCTGCATGTTATTAATCCCGTATGATACGATCGAGTGCATGGGCTTAGTAAGTGCGATGAAAGGTTCCCTAATTGGAGGTTTAAATCCTTCACCACGATGCTCTGCCGCACCGATTGATGTGTGTTCGGTTGAATGCGAAATACGTTCAATCGGACATACTTAGTTTGATATGATTGTCTTTATTTTCGTATGTATGATTCAACCGAGTGCATGGGCTTAGTAAGTGCAATGTGAGATCCCCTATGGGGAGGGGCTAAAGCCCTTTACCACGAGACTTTGCCGCGCCGGTTGATGTGTGTTCGGTTGGATACAAGATACGTTCAATCGGGCACACTATGTTTAGTATTGTTGCTTTTCATTCTATGTATGCATGATTCAGTCGAGCGCATGGGCTTAGTACGTTGGTCTAAAGGTCCTCTCTTTGAGAGATCAAGAGCCCCAAAAGGCCACCTTTACGGCAGTACTTCGCCGCGCCCCTTTATTTTGTCGTTTATGTATTGCGTCCCATTTCATGCATCAGATCTGTTCCAACTCGAACGCGCATGTATTTTGCCTTGTCATGCATCAGGTCTGTTCCCGTTCGAACGCGTTTACGAACGCAACTCGAACACGCATGCATTTTTGCCTTATCATGCATCAGGTCTCACTTACGTTCGAACGCGTTCACGAACGCCACATGAACGCGAGCATTCTGTCTCATTTCCGTTCGAACGCGTTAACAAACGCCATACGAACGTGGGCATTCTGTTTCATTTCCGTTCGAATGCGTTTACGAATGCTACTCGAACGTGAGCATTCTGTTTCATTTCCGTTCGAACGCGTTTACGAACGCGACACGAACGCGAACCTTCTGTTTACCGTTCGAACGCGTTTACGAATGCTACACGAACGCGAACACACTGAACTGAGTCTGTCTTATCATATTCACGCATAATTGCCTCTTGGTTGATCGTTCTTGTGTTATATAGCCAACCGTATTATTTGTATTCATGCATTTATCCATTCCATGTGTTCTTGGATTGTATTCAAGCATGATTAGGCTGTTAGCATGTTTATTCCATTGGTTGCGTCGTTTTCCTTGGTCTTGGATTTAACGCATTACGATTCATATGCCTATGCCATGATGACTTTGGAGTATTATTTCTTGTGATATATCGGATGGAAACCCAGACATAAATTCCGTAGCCGATTCCGAATGGACGGTAATGCGGTCTGTACTTGGGATACAATTCCACGTATCACTTGGAAGAGTGCTCACATGTATGCTTGTGCGGATACTACGTATGCTTGTGTTTTCATGAATATGATATGCTGAATGAAGTTGTATGTTCATTGTTACTTTGAGGTATTTTGTTAGACATGTGTTATTAGATATGAGATATATGCGAAATGTATGTATGAGTGTTATTTTGTACCCATGAATATAGAAGCATGATATTCTTAGAAATAAGTGTTACTTAAGCCTGATTAAATTATTACATAAATCCTTTCATTACAAGTGACATAAGTAAGGGACCATTCCGAACCCAACGGTTTGAGGTCTTCCCTTGCGAGGGGTGAGTGCGGCCTTAAATCTCATTTTCCCGGTTCACACCGGGTGGCGACTCCATCATTCTCCGTTTAGTCCTCTGTTGGCTACTCCATATTTTTAGTATTTCTCAACTAGTGCCGCGAGCCTAGGAACGGCGTCGCCCAGGTCCTGTGTCCTACAGTCTGGCGACTCCACTGGGGATATGAGAATTGGCCCCGAAATATTGTCTTGTAATGAGTGGATTTATGTTTTAATTGGCCATGTCTATAGTGGATAAGTGAGGGTTTAATCAAGGGCACTTTGAGGCTAGGTAATGGTTTGGTGTCTTCCTTCACTCACTACCTTTCTAGAAGGAAAAGCTGTGAGGATACCTACATGACCATCTACTCGTAGCCTTTGTGATGGACTAATTTGGAGGACTCGTTGTTTATTCCTGACACCAAGCGATAAGAGCCTAAGAGGCTTGGGTATTTAAGTGAGCCTCGCTCCACCTTCCCTCTGGGGAATCTACAACGGGAAATCCATTTGACAGTCCGTCACACACCATAGCTCATTGGCACGTACCTTAGTGTATAAAAGGGATACGCTCACTTGGTCGCCTGAACCCTTGAGTGGGGAGACCTAGTTGTGGGCTATCCTTCGCCGGTGAGAGCCTTTGTCCATACTCTTGCAAATCCACCCATAGACCGGTTTGTATGGTTAAAGTAACAATTATTTCCTTGAGAATGTGCTTATGGACCATCCTCATTTGGATGCAGTTGGACCATTATCAGAAATGCGGGCTTGTTGGGCCATTTAAACTGGGGCAAGTTCGTATTGTATGACTATTATGGCCAAGCTTCTGAAATGTGATGGGCCATATGTGTGAAAATTATTATGTTATGTTTTGTATTATCTCCCTCCTATGCTTGTGTTTGGGACATTATCGTTTGGATCCATTTGGACCATTTGTCATGGGATATGGACTTGTTGGGCCATTTAAACTGGGACAAGAATATATCCCATGACTATCGGGCCAAAGGCGTCTAAGTGTTGATGGGCCACCTTGTGCTTGTGTTCGGAGTATTATCATTTGGATTTAGTTGGGCTCCTTGCCATAAGATATGAACTGTTGGGCCATTTAAACTGGGACGTGTTCACTCTTATGACAGTCAGCCCAAAAGCTCCTAAAATGATAATGGGCCGACTTGTTTGAAAATTTTATTGACTTAGTATGATTTATAAGTTATATGCCTCTTATGCACATCATGCATACATACATCATGTTAACCCTTGTGTTCTGAAAGCCATCATAGATTCCCGTTGGGTTAGAAAAAAGGGAAGACTCATCAAAACTGGGAACAGACATGAGTGAATCAGATATTGAGGTGTCCCGTATGGATCAGTTGGAAAACGGTCTCGCCAAGGTCACTGAACAGTTGCAAGCCTTGACTACTGCCATGACAAATATGGCTGGGCCCCATGCTAGGGGAAATTCTGAGAATGTAAGGCGCGAGGAGCCTCCGAATGGGTTGGGGGATGATATCCCCGCTTTTGATGATGATATGGCAGAGTATGCAACAGACAGAGTGATTGGGTCTCAAGCCGAGATACAGAAACTCAGGGATCAGGTTGAATTCGTTACCCGCAAGATGAGGGGTAAGAATGAAGATTTGCTAGATTATGAGACAATGAAGTTTGAGGAGCAGTTGCCAGCGCAGTTTAAGATGCCGGATTTGGCTAAGTTCAATGGGAATGGAGATCCGAGGGTGCATCTTCGTCAGTATGTGTCTGTTATGAGTTCAGTTGGCTTGTCTCAGCGCCAGGTACAGAAAATGTTTGGGATGTCACTCGAGGGGGCACCTGTGGTATGGTACCATAACCTGGACAAGCAGGTTAAAGAAGATTGGAGGGAGCTAGCTGATGCTTTCTTAAAACAATATTTCACGGACCTTGAGATTGACTTGTCACTCCGTGACTTAGAAAATATCAAGCAGAAGCCGGAGGAAAATTTCAAGGAATATGTGGACCGCTGGAGGAGCCAGCTTCTGAAGATGCAGACCCGGCCCTCAGAAAAAGACCAGATCAAAATGATCATCAAGGGCACCAAGCCCTCTATTTATGGAAAACTGAGGAGAATGACTTCGATGATTACTGATTTTCGACAGCTGAGGGAGACAGTTATGGATATTGAGGAGGAGGAAGCCGAGAACAGAAAGTTTTATGGACAGAACAGAAGGAATATTGGGGGACATTCAGGAACTATGCCTGCTACTAGGCTGAGGTCACTGCCATTAAGAACAGACGATTTTCTAACCTTGGTAAGCCTCTTTCAAAGGTATTCGAAAAGCTGAAGGCGCAAGGACTCTTAAAACCCTTGGAACCTAGGCCCATTCCAAATCATGTGCCACCTCACATGAACTTAAACTTATACTGTCACTTCCACCAAGAAAAAGGCCATGACACCGACAACTGCGCCCGCCTCAGACATGAAATCCAAACCTCATCGATGCCCATACAATACCCGGCCCAGAGAAAGAACAACCCAACGCACACAGAAATCCCCTACCCAACTACATGATCAACTCTGGCCTACCCGAAACCCTTGTCCTCCAAACTCTCAACCACTCAGCTTCATAAGAATAAGGGATAACAATGGCGAAGAACCATGGGCTGAAGAAGAGGGCACTGTTGTTTCTCCTAGTTTATCTTGCACTTTTAATAAAGACATTGATTTTGTTTACATGTTCGAACGTTTCCTCAACAATAATAAGGCGACCATTTTATTTATCTGCCTAAGACTATTACTTTCAAACTTGCAACATGAGTGTGTTCAATCTTGGTAATGTGATGCTCAAAGCGTAGGGAATCCTCAAAAGAAGCAAGCAGAAAAGATAAGTTAGCCATTCAGGAATTGGGAAATGGAGACAGTGGGACTGTTAGACTTGGAAAGAAACGGGTTCCTGGAACAAATCAGGGTAGACAGGTGGAAATGGTACTTTCCCTAAGAGAAGAATGGTCATCAATGGAATCGACGGAAGACCTAACCCAACGAGATAGGAAACTCATTCACGCATGCATGCATACACGTAACATATTTTGCATTCCTTTTTGTGTTTTGTGTTGTTTTGTGTTCACAGGTTTTGAAGAAGAAAGAGAGAAAGAGGCAAATGAAAGCCAGTCAGAAACATCAATATTAGCATCAGTATCAGCATGGGGGCGAGGCCCATATCAATATCAAATAGGGGCGAGGCCCATATCAATATCAACATAGGGGCGAGGCCCACATCAGTATCAGTTCAGGGCCGAGGCCCACATCATCTTTAGCTTGGGGGCGAGGCCCATGTCAGCTCGAGGGCGAGGCCCATATCAATTTGGGGGCGAGGCCCATATCAGTATCAGATCGAGGGCGAGACCCATATCAGTTCAGAAGAAGAAAGCCTATATTTAGTTCAGCTCGGGAATAAAGCCTACATTCGGTACAATCCAGGAACAAAGCCTCATGTCAGTATAGTTTGAGAACAAAGCTCAAGGGGAAGAAAGCCTCATATCAGTATAGCTTGAGAACAAAGCTCAAGGGGAAGAAAGCCTCATGTCAGTATAATTGAGAACAAAGCTCAGGAGGAATAAAGCCTCATTTCAGTATAATTTGATAACAAAGCTCAAGGGGAAGAAAGCCTCATGCCAGTTCAGTTCGGGAATAAAGCCCCCACTCAGTGCAGTTCAGGAAGAAAGCCTACATTCAGTTCAGTTCAGGAAGAAGGCATGCATTCAATACAGTTCAAGAACAAAGCCACACAGTCAGCTCAGATCAGAGAACAAAGCTCGGGAGGAAAATAAAGCCTCATGTCGGTATAGTTTGAGAACAAAGCTCAAGGGGAAGAAAGCCTCATGTCAACACAGTTCGGGAACAAAGCTCGGGAGGAATAAAGCCTCATCTCAACAGTTCGGGAACAAAGCTCGAGGAATAAAGCCTCATCTACACAGTTCGGGAATAAAGCCCCCACTCAGTGCAGTTCGGGAATAAAGCCCACATTCAATACAATTCAGGAAGAAAGCCTACGTCCAGTAAACTCGGGAATAAAGCCCACATTCAGTACAATTCAGGAAGAAAGAAAGCTACATTCAGCTCAGTTCATGGATAAAGCACACAGTTAACACAGTCAGGGAACAAAGCTCACTCTCTACAACAATTTGGGAACAAAGCCCACAGTCAACATAATTGAAGGAAGAAAGCCTAGAGGAATAAAGCCTCATCTCAACAGTCCAGGAATAAGGCTCAGGAGGAATAAAGCCTCATCTCAACACAGTTCGGGAACAAAGCTCGGAGGAATAAAGCCTCACCTCAGCAGTTCGGGAATAAAGCTCGGGAGGAATAAAGCCTCATCTTAACACAGTTCGAGAATGAACAAGCCGGGAACGGCACTCCAAGAATGGAAGCACAGTTCGAGAATGGACCACATCGCAGCACGGTTCGAGAATGGACCAGGGGTCGCAGCACTCATCATCCAAATCAACTCAACTCAACACATGGTAAGTCAAGTGGCAGCTGGCGAGCCAGGTAAGTGAAAATGCATTGCATAACTTTGATAGGATTGTCACTATTGCACATTACACAAGTCCCATCAAAGTGGGGGCGACTGTAGGCACTGCATTTTTACACATAAGTCCCTATGATGAGTCTCATTTTGGAGACACTACCTTTTAAGTCACGGAGGTCATGGAAAACGGACATCAGAAGGGGAATTCAGAATAAACAAGGTTCATTGTTTTCGTTGGTGCTACGTTCGTGTATACGTTCGAACGTCAAACAGATTGCGGGCATTCGTGCTGCGTTCGATGATGCGTTCGAACGGTGTCGGTAATTCTGGTTTTACTGCTAGCCTCACATTAAGCCCAATTCGCTCAAACCTTGGCCCACACGCCCATGCCCACTTAAATCACATATTTAACACATTGTGAAATTAAACAAATCTAAAAATCACATACCAAATTAAATAAAATACTTACACAAATTAAAGAAATTGCATGCCTAATTAAAATCAATCAACAAACTAAATGCCTAATCTAAACCAATCAAATATAATCATACCAAGTTAAAATCAATCAACCAATATATTATTCCCAAACTTAAAATATTGTATTCCTAAACCAAACCAAATCAAATCCCTTTTTAAATACACAAATCCCTTTCCTTGTCAAGCCTAACCCTTTGCCTATAAAAAGAACCATTCACCAACCTTCGAAAGGCTAGCTAGCTAATTCACACAAAAAACACACAGAAAAATTACAGGAAGAACACACCCAAAAAGAGAAGCAAAAGATAAAGAGGAGACGACAGCGAAACCACAAGGAAACAGTAGCAAAACGGACTCAAGACAGTAAGACAACTAACGAGAACAGTGAACCGGGAGAGTTGCGGAGCATCCACCCTTCCGACGATCGTGTACCGTACATCCGAGAGGTGATTTAAAAGGTTAGACCTGAGGGTATCTTTCACACTTATTCTTATTTAATTTCTGGTCATTTACTTTGATTATATTTTCTGTATTTGTGGCATTTGTTGTGTGTATGATGCGTGTTGTGGGTATTGGATGAATGGAAGAGTGTCGTCTCTTGTGGTATATAGGATGGAAACCCAGACGTAAATTTCGTAGCCGAATCCGAATGGACGGTAGTGCGGTCTGTACTTGGGACACAACTCCACGTACCACTTGAGTAAAACGGCATCTCCTCTTGTTTTGAGTTGCGTTGGTTTATTTAATTCTTGTCATTTAAATTCTGCATGTTATTTAATCCCGTATGATACGATCGAGTGCATGGGCTTAGTAAGTGCGATGAAAGGTTCCCTAATTGGAGGGTTAAAATCCTTCACCACGATGCTCTGCCGCACCGATTGATGTGTGTTCGGTTGAATGCGAAATACGTTCAATCGGACATACTTAGTTTGATATGATTGTCTTTATTTTCGTATGTATGATTCAACCGAGTGCATGGGCTTAGTAAGTGCAATGTGAGATCCCCTATGGGGAGGGGCTAAAGCCCTTTACCACGAGACTTTGCCGCGCCGGTTGATGTGTGTTCGGTTGGATACAAGATACGTTCAATCGGGCACACTATGTTTAGTATTGTTGCTTTTCATTCTATGTATGCATGATTCAGTCGAGCGCATGGGCTTAGTACGTTGGTCTAAAGGTCCTCTCTTTGAGAGATCAAGAGCCCCAAAAGGCCACCTTTACGGCAGTACTTCGCCGCGCCCCTTTATTTTACCGTTTATGTATTGCGTCCCATTTCATGCATCAGATTGTTCCCGTTCGAACGCGTTTATGAACGCAACTCGAACGCGCATGTATTTTTCCTTGTCATGCATCAGGTCTGTTCCCATTCGAACGCATTTACGAACACAACTCGAACGCGCATGCATTTTTGCCTTATCATGCATCAGGTCTCACTTACGTTCGAAGGCGTTCACGAACGCCACACGAACGCGAGCATTCTGTCTCATTTCCGTTCGAACGCGTTAACAAACGCCATACGAACGCGGGCATTCTGTTTCATTTCCGTTCGAACGCGTTTACGAACGCTACTCGAACGTGAGCATTCTGTTTCATTTCCGTTCGAACGCGTTTACGAACGCGACACGAACGCGAACCTTCTGTTTACCGTTCGAACGCGTTTACGAACGCTACACGAACGCGAACACACTGAACTGAGTCTGTCTTATCATATTCACGCATAATTGCCTCTTGGTTGATCGTTCTTGTGTTATATAGCCAACCGTATTATTTGTATTCCTGTATTTATCCATTCCATGTGTTCTTGGGATTGTATTCAAGCATGATTAGGCTGTTAGCATGTTTATTCCATTGGTTGCGTCGTTTGCCTTGGTCTTGATTTAACGCATTACGATTCATATGCCTATGCCATGATGACTTTGGAGTATTATTTCTTGTGATATATCGGATGGAAACCCAGACATAAATTCCGTAGCCGATTCCGAATGGACGGTAATGCGGTCTGTACTTGGGATACAATTCCACGTATCACTCGGAAGAGTGCTCACATGTATGCTTGTGCGGATACTACGTATGCTTGTGTTTTCATGAATATGACATGCTGAATGAAGTTGTATGTTCATTGTTACTTTGAGGTATTTTGTTAGACATGTGTTATTAGATATGATATATATGCGAAATGTATGTATGAGTGTTATTTTGTACCCATGAATATAGAAGCATGATACTCTTAGAAATAAATGTTATTTAAGCCTGGTTAAATTATTACATAAATCCTTTTATTACAAGTGACATAAGTAAGGGACCATTCCGAACCCAATGGTTTGAGGTCTTCCCTTGCGAGGGGTGAGTGCGGCCTTAAATCTTATTTTCCCGGTTCACACCGGGTGGCGACTCCATTATTCTCCGGTTTAGTCCTATGTTGGCTACTCCGTACTCCCACCTAGGCCGCGAGTCTAGGAACATCATGCGTCGCCCAGATCCTGTTGTCCACAATGAGGTTACAAGAGTAGATGTTCATTGAGCATATTGTATGTATAGCACAAATCTTTGTAATTGCTTTGGTGAGTAATAAAAAGGTTGGGCATTGTCCTGTAAAGCTTGTGTCTTATATTTACTTGATGTGTTGATTGTTTGTGGGCGTACTGTGAGGGTGTGTGAACATTGTGGGCGACGGCTTGTGACTTGTGTGTGTGTGCTCGTGCGAGAAGGCTGACTAAGTTGTGCGAACTTAGTGCCGCACTCGGCTAAGGAAATTTGGGGTCGAAATTTAGCCGTGTGACAGTTACCATGGTTACCATGCAATCGTTATTAGCTTTGCTGGCCGTCACTTTTTCTACTCTAAGTCACCGCCCTAAGCAAATAAATTAAAGGCAATTTTTGTACGAAAATTGCCTATTTATACAATAAATACAAGTAAAAAAAATTAGAAGTTTGTCATTTATGTAAATACATAAGTTTTTTTAAATCATTTTTGTAATTGTCTCAAAATCAAATTTAGGAAAAAACAACATAATCCACAAATACACCCCCTTAATTTTGTAAATGGATATATACACTCCAAAAATTTCTTAAAAGAACATATACACTCCAAAGTTTCATAAAAATGAAAAATACACCCTCAAAATTTCGATCAGTAACTAGAAATTAACATTAAAAATTATGCTATCAAATTAAAATATTAATAATTATTGCCCCTTCTCAATTCAAAAAAAAAAATATATTTTTATAAAATTTTGGGGTGTATTTGTTTTTTATATGAAAATTTGGAGGTATATATGTCATTTAACTAAATGTATGTCCATTTTCAAAACTAATAAAATGTGTTGGTTAATTATACGAAATTTTTGGGATGCATATGTTAGATTTTCCTTAAAATTTATAATAACGGACAACATTAGAAGTAATTATTTTGTACGATACAAACATATGCACCTTATAAATTTTACATACAAAACTTAATAACATAAAACCTCAAAATTAATATTGTTGACGGTTGTTTCATTCCAAGAATAATATGGGAAATTAACTCATCGAACAAATCTCCCTCAACAATGAATTTGTTTGACTAAAATGAAACCAAAGCAGACTTATAAAACAGACATGATAAACATAAAGTGTATGTGGTTCGGCGGATAGTGACTCCAACGTACGTTTGTAGGCACTGCATTTTTACACATAAGTCCCTATGATGAGTCTCATTTTGGAGACACTACCTTTTAAGTCACGGAAGTCACGAAAAACGGACATCGGAATGGGAATTCAGAATAAACAAGGTTCACTGTTTTCGTTGGTGCTGCGTTCGTTACTTCGTTCGAACGTAAGGCAGATTTCAGACGTTGGTGCCGCGTTCGATTAGGCGTTCGAACGGTGTCGGTAATTCTGGTTTTGCTGCTAGCCTCACATTAAGCCCAATTCGCCCAAACCTTGGCCCACACGCCCAAGCTCACTTAAAACACATATTTAACACATGGTGAAATCAAAATAAATCTAAAAATCACATACCAAATTAAATAAAATACTTACACAAATTAAAGAAATTGCATGCCTAATTAAAATCAATCAACAAACTAAATGCCTAATCCAAGCCAATCAAATATTCAACATGCCTAATCCAAGCCAATCAAATCCCTTGCTTTCCTTGTCCAACACCAAATCATATCCCTTTTTAAATACACAAATCCCTTTCCTTATCAAGCCTAACCCTTTGCCTATAAAAAGAACCATTCACCACCTTCTCAACCCTAGCTAGCTCATTCACACAAAAAAGCCTCCTCTCTCCACTCTCTCTAGAGTTCACGCCCATTACAGAAAAAAGAAAGAAAAGAATCCCCAACCCTTTTCCCCTAGCTCACATACAAAACACAAACAACACACACAACAACCCCTCCCTCACCAACTTAACAAGAACAACACACAGCAGCCCCTAACCCTTGAACAGCCCCTTCACCTCACCGAAAAACACATCCCAAACAGCCTTAAAACACGCATACAGCAGCCCTAAACACACACATAAAACAGCCCCCAAACCACACCATAACACCACCGAAAATAACACCCAAAACAGTAGCCAAAACATCCCAAAAACAATAACTAAAATACAGCACCAAAACAGTAGCAGCGGCAGCGAATCGGAGTCAAAACAGCAGCAAAAGACGGAGGACGACGACCCAAAACAGTAAGACAACGAACGAGAGCAGTGAACCAGTGAACCGGAAGAGTTGCAGAGCTTTACCCCTTCCGATCTTCGTGAAACGCGAGTCCGAGAGACGACTTAAAAGGTTAGACCTGAGGGCACTTTTTCTTTAGTTTATATTCGTTTCTTTTATTATTGAATTCTATTCGCATGAGAGTCGTTCATGGATGCATGTTGTGGCTTGAATGAAATGGAAGAGTGTCGTCTCTTGTGGTATATAGGATGGAAACCCAGACGTAAATTCCGTAGCCGAATCCGAATGGACGGTAGTGCGGTCTGTACTTGGGACACAACTCCACGTACCACTTGAGTAAACGGCACCTTCTCTTGTTTTGTGTTGCTTTGGTTTATTAATTCTTGTTATTTAAATTCTGCATGTTGTCTATTCCCGTATGATACGATCGAGTGCATGGGCTTAGTAAGTGCGATGAAAGGTTCCCTAATTGGAGGGTTAAAATCCTTCACCACGATGCTCTGCCGCACCGATTGATGTGTGTTCGGTTGAATGCGAAATACGTTCAATCGGACATACTTGGTTTGATATGATTGTCTTTATTTTCGTATGCATGATTCAACCGAGCACATGGGCTTAGTAAGTGCGATGTGAGATCCCCAATGGGGAGGGGCTAAAGCCCTTTACCACGAGGCTTTACCGCGCCGGTTGAAGTGTGTTCGGTTGGATACAAGATACGTTCAATCGGGCACACTATGTTTAATATTATTGCTTTTCATTCTATGTATGCATGATTCAGTCAAGCGCATGGGCTTAGTATGTTGGTCTAAAGGTCCTCTCTTTGAGAGATCAAGAGCCCCAAAAGGCCACCTTTACGGCAGTACTTCGCCGCGCCCCCTTTATTTTGTCGTTTATGTATTGCGTCCCATTTCATGCATCAGGTCTGTTCCCGTTCGAACGCGTTTACGAACGCAACTCGAACGCGCATGTATTTTGCCTTGGCATACATCAGGCCTTACTTATGTTCGAATGCGTTCGCAAACGCCATACGAACGTGAGCATTCTGTTTCATTTTCGTTCGAACGCATTCACAAACGCTACACGAACGTAAGTATTCTGTTTCATTTCCGTTCGAACGCGTTAACAAACGCCATACGAACGAGAGCATTCTGTTTCATTTCTGTTCGAACGCGTTATCAAACGCCATACGAACGCGAACCTTCTGTTTACCGTTCGAACGCATTTACGAACGCTACACGAACGCGCACCCACTGAACTGAGTCCTCTTCATTAGATTTCATGCATAGTTTTCCTAGTAGCTATCCCCACATGTATGAATACAAATATATTAATGTATTACAATCCATATGCTTATGTCATGATAACATTTGAGTATTATTTCTTGCGGTATATCGGATGGAAACCCAGACGTAAACTCCGTAGCCGATTCCGAATGGACGGTAGTGCGGTCTGTACTTGGGATACAATTCCACGTACCACTTGGAAAAGTGCCCATATGTGTACTTGTATGGTTAATATGTGTGCTTGTGTTTTCCTGAATGTAATATGCAAATGAAGTTGTATGTTTGTTGTTATTTTGATATATGTTAAGCATGCAATTTTAAATGTGAGATATATGTGAAATGTGTGCATAAGTTTTATTTTGCATGTGAGAATTTAGAAGCATGATACTCTTGGAAATAAGTGATATTTAAGCTTGATTAAATTATTACATAAATCCTTTCATTACAAGTGACATAAGTAAGGGACCATTCCGAACCCAACAGTTTGAGGTCTTCCCTTGCGAGGGGTGAGTGCGGCCTTAAACCTTTGTCCCGGTTCACACCGGGTGGCGACTCCATGTTATCTAGTACTTCCCAACTAGTGCCGCGAGCCTAGAAACGGCGTCGCCCAGGTTCTGTTGTCCACAACGTTCACATGAGAAATTGAGATATTTTATTATTGCTCGAGGTCAATACCAACTCGAGCTATAAATAGGGAAATGAACTCAAAGTGATTAAATACATCGGATCTTATATAAGCCCGGTACAATTCTCTCAATTGGTTAGGTAACTGCCTAACTTTCTCTCTCTATCTTTAGTTCTTTAGTTCTAACTTTTACAAGTAGTGAGTAGGGATGGCAAAGGGCCGGGCCCGATTTTTTAATTATAAAATTATTATATAAATATATATATTATAAATAAAAATATTTAATTATTTATTTTAAGTCCGGACCCGATTTTTTTATTATAAAAAAATTTATTATATAAATATATATATTTTATAAATTAAAATATTTATTTATTTATTTTAAGCCCAGGCCGGGCCAAAGTCCGGCCGGATTGTGCCCATGATTTTTTGCCATGTATGGTAGTGAGATGTAAAAATTGTTAATCCAAATTGTCAACTCTTGAATCCGAGACTTCAACTCATTTATATATGCTTCTAAATTCACTATTTCATTGCCTCTGATGTCATCCCATGTCACTTACTTTATCATTACGGCCATAATTTTCCTCAATCTCTTTCCAGCTGACCAATCAGATCAGCCTATTTCTCTGCAACTACATCGGCTTATGGCAACCTCTGACGGTTCTGCTCTGCCACTGCACTGGCCTATAGCGGCTGGTAGGGGCTACTTTCAATAAGAGTCGTTGCTTTCCCACAATTAGGGGTGGCAAAACGAATCAACGAATCGAATTTGTATCGAATCATAAACGAATCGAATCAAAATGTGACAGATTCGTATTCGATTCGTTTATTAAACGAATCGAATACGAATATTCGTTTATTTGTTTAGTCAATGATATTATTTAATAAAATAATTTACCACACTTGATTTACATTAATTCTTCATAAATATATACATATAAAATATGTAATTAATATATTTACTAAAAATACCTCACCAAATATCGAAAATATTACTTTTTCTATGATAATTAGCTATAATTTCTCGAATCTTAATTGAAAATTAACAAGAACTAGTAAATAAAAATAATAAAACGAATCTTAAACGAATAAACGAATCAATGAGCTTAAATTCGTATTCGATTCGTTTAATAAACGAATCGAATCGAATTGACCCATTTATTAAACGAATCCATTTTTTCAAACCCGTATTCGCTTTAAAGCGAATCGAATCGAACGAATAAACGAATCCTGACCCAAATTGCCACCCCTACCCACAATCATCATTAGCCTTCTAGAAACACTCATTCATACTTAAGGCATACGTCACACGACCTCAGTATTGATCGACATGTGATCACATCTTTGTTTCTCAATTTGGCATACCAGGGCAGATGATGTTCATCAAAGCTTCCTCTAACTCGTACAATTAGGTCGGGTTGACATACAATGTTATCATCGGATCAGGTTAAACAAACTCTAAATAAACCCCAAATCAACACCCTTCATGTGGTCGGGTCGGTATCTCAACTTACTTCATCCTTCACGAAATTCATGTTCTCGAAAGAACTCCTATATATCATTATATTAGATCTATTTGTCAAACCTCATCTCAAAAGTGTTATAATTTACCCTTTTATTGCAAAAGTATAACAACAAATCCCGTTAATAAGAGCATAAAATAATTTACAAAACCGATGGAATGATTTTGTGCAAGATTTCTTTGTAATAGGTTATGCACAGCCAATTTGACTGGCTTTTAAGACTAAACACGTGCGCCAGTTGTATCTTGTGCCATCTTTAATGTGCTACAAGTTGGAGACTTCTAAAGAGAAGAACGTAATGAAGGCATGGCCAGGCCAAACTAAATAGCAATGTTTTAAAAATTGAATAGGATTGGTCGGTTCAATCGGTCGAATTGAGAATCGATCGTGAGTTTGGTCCGATCAAAGATAAAAAAAATTGATTCGGACAAAAATCAATCAAATCCGATCGAAATCGGTAAAAATTGGAATTGATAGGTTCAATTTTTTTAAATTTTTTTAATTAAATAAAATTATTTATTACATAAATGATTTTACCAATTTTTTGGACACGACTCTACTGATCGAATTAATAACCCATTAAATTTTTTAGATTACCGATTTAATCACTGTTATAATTTTTAAAACTTTATTAAAGAGAGTATTGTATTTCTTTTAAAAGAAAGTATAGGAGACAAACAAAAGTCACACAATCCAAGACATAAAATAGTATTCGATACAACGTGTTTTCTGGGTCGAATTTAGCTTTGGACTTTGATAATTTTATTTATTTATTGATTTCCTTAACTTAGCCCAAAGCTTTTCTAGTTTTAAGTGAAAGAGTTTGAATAAACAGCAGAAGAAATTAAAACCACCGAATCTCTCCCCCCACCCACTCCTCCAACTTCTGCACTTCCAATAAAAATAAATAATATAATATAATCCACCACTAACCCCTTTTTACCATATATTCATAAGAAATTAAATTAATACAACAGTTAATCAATTTGATTATGGTATATAAGATTGTAATTATAATATTTAAAAGGAAGGTTATGTATCTAAATGGGGTTATACAAAATTTGTATATTATTACAAGTAATTAAATTAAGATTGAAAATATTTAGAAAATGGAGTAGCAAAATCATTGGTATTGAATCTTTTTTATCAAACGCCAAAAGGATATGTAGATAACCTTTGGTTTTATAAATGGGCTTTATTTGATTATTTACTATAATGGCCTTGGAAGAGAGGATAATATATATATTTGAAAAATCCGTTATCCTCATGTTATGGTGTCGCTTTCTTTGGCCTGAGAGTACTGTTTGGTCATTTTCTCTTCCAGTAACCAAAGTGGCTTCTGTTTTGCTAATTTTGGGGACCATTATACTGCGTCGTATTGTGGGTCGACTGTATTAGTATTACTACTAATGACTAGCTGTCGGTCGCCTGTTCGAGCCCGTACCATCAGGGTAATTTTGTCACACAGCAAGGGCATAATGGTCAGCTTGCTTGAAATCTTTTGTAATTATGTGATTTGTTGAGTTTAGAGGGACACAGAAGTGGGGTTCTAACGAAAACACCAATTCTCGTGTCGTGTCTCTCAATGTCAGTCAACAATTTGACCACCTTTTATTTTTACACCACCCGCAAAATTATTGCTGTTTAATAATTATAAATCATTTTAATTTTCCTTTTCTCTTTTTTTATTTTCAAATCTTTTTATCTGCTATCTAAGATTCTACAACGCACCTCAAAAGCTTGAAAACTCACCTGCCCCCAAATGCAAAATCGACTAGCATTGTGCAGTTTGTGAGAATTTTCATGATGATGATTATTTTTTATTCATCTTTTGGTCACACTGATTCGGTGATATGAATCATATTGTGCCCTTCGTGTTTCAATTCTCACGCCCTTTATGTATCCCACAATAATGTGATAATAGTGGGGCGTTTATTATGAATAATAATAAAAAAAAAATATGGTTTTTAGTAAGATTTATAAAAAATCTCAAATCATAATTAAAATTCGAGATTTCGTATAAAATTATCCATAATATAAATTTATATCGGAATTTGAGACGTGACAAGATGAGACAAATTCAAGACGGGATATCTCAATTGCCATCCATAATTCATAATATGCGTACTATATAGTATTTGACCGGGGAATTTTTATTTGCCTAGCTGCAGACGCTCTTTTGCTAGTAGGCTTTCTCTGGGTTTACAACCTCTTTTGCCAATAAGCTTTCGGCGGGTTTACAAAATATCACCCACTCATATTGTTTACTGTGTCCCTCTCTATGATGATGGAGCCATATTACTTGATGACGTGGTAATATTGGGAGCTATTTTCTAGGAGTGTCAAAACGAATCAACGAATTGAATTTGTATCGAATCTTAAACAAATAGAATAAAAATATGATGGATTCGTATTCGATTCGTTTATTAAATGAATCGAATACGAATATTCGTTTATTCGTCTAGTCATGATATTATTTAATAAAATAATTTACCACACTTGATTTACAGTAATTCTTCATAAATATATACATATGAAATATGTAATTAATATATTTAATAAAAATACATCACCAAATATAAGAAATATTACTTTTTCTATGGTAATTAGCTATAATTTCTCGAATCTTAATTGAAAATTAACAAGAACTAGTAAATAAAAATAATAAAACGAATCATAAATGAATAAACGAATCAATGAGCTTAAATTTATATTCGATTCGTTTAATAAACGAATCGAATCGAATTAACTTATTTATTAAACGAATCCATTTTTTCAAACCCGTATTTACTTTAAAGCGAATCGAATCGAATCAAACGAATAAATGAATTCTGACCCAAATTGCCACCCCTAGTATTTTCACACGTTGTTATTCTTTGATGATGTGTCTTCCTTGACAACATGTCAAGCTTTGCTACATACAACATTTTCATACTTACTTCGGAATTTTTCAACATTTCCCTTATTTTCTCTGATGGTTCATTTCAGAGAGTTAAAGAATAAAGTCACACTCCGGAATTTACAGATCCAACACTACGGAGAATCCTTACACTAAAAGTACTTGAAAAAATATTTGAACCCTGCTTATTTGGAAGTTAGGAAAAGTTTAATATACTCCCACACGTGCTACCCACATTAAATTAAATATTATGGTACACTTATGGGTGTAAATTGGGCCCAAACATTTTTTTTTTTAAAAATCCATCTCAAAGTGCGATATGCACATAAGTATTTTATAAATAGAGGTTTTACCTCACTTTGAAGGGTCCTTTGGCCGGATTCTAAAATTGAAATTCTCTCGTATTGAGTCTTCTAACTTTGAATCTTGAAACACTTCGATTTAGAAACAACCTAATTACTCTGGTGTCAGTGTGTACCGTAGGTATCCTAAAAATGAAATTATCTACAAACACGCTTAAATAAACAATCTCTATATATTCAAGAGGGGTGAATTGGATATTGGATAAATATTACGGAAATATAAATTTTTTCGATTTTACGCTATTAAGTTAGTATATTTACCAATTAAGTTTAATGATTAATTTCTACCATTAATAATCCCAACAAATAATTTCTCAATGACAAGCTATATTAAATGATATGGAAATATAATATAAAATTTTCAATAAATTAAAGAGATAGAATTAGAGAGATTGACACTTGATTTATAGTGGTTCGGCTAATAATGCCTATGTTCACTCTCTAAAGCCGCGCTTGAATCTTTTCACTAGTAAAGTTGAATCCACAACTTACTGAGAAGTTTTTCGTGGCTCATTTCAAACCAAGAGTTTTGTCATTCGGTTCATCCCAAACCTTTACACCAATAATTTTATCACCTAGGCACACTCTTTAAATATTTACAATGAGTTTAGTTTTTAAGCTCACTCACGATCATTTACAATAATCACTCATTTGAGTATGCTCACTTAACAATGAATTTCTCAACCAAGTGTTTGAGATATGATGATTTTACAATACAACTTGAGCACTCACAAAAGATAAGGAGATTAAAGATGTGAGTTTCTAACCCAAGTATCTCAAGCTCACTAAATGATAATGAATGTATAGTGTGTGAGCTTGATTATGATTAGAGTGTATGATCAAGAAGATTTAAGTTACTCTCAATATTTTTGCCTTAAAAATAATTTTATGAAGGTGTACAAGGTTGGTAAAAATGAAATTGAGGCTCAATATATAATGAAGGTCTGTCTGAGACCGGCATGCTGGTCTACAAGGGCCACTAAGTCGATCCTGCAAATTCAAACGGCTATATGACCGTTAAAGGTTAAAGCGCACATACCAGATTACTGACTGATATGGAGGTCGGTATGCAGGTTAGCTAACCGATATGAGGATCGGTATGATCCGTCCCGATTCCAGTAGCTGTGCAAACTCCACACTGACCGGTATGAGAACCGATATGGAGTATCCCAGCTCCACAGAGTATGCAAATATGCCCAATACAGAGCAGGGTCACCAGTATGCAGGTGTGGGAGACTGATATGCCAGTCTCAGTATAGAAAATACATGATTTAAAGATTACAATCATTTTGCACATGACATTAATGCATCTATATGAATGTGCATGAGTTCTATGAGTTTATAGTACTTAAATTATTATAAACTCACTTATAGAGAGCCCTGGGCTATAAGACTATACAAAATATTATTCTTTAGGCGCTTAAGTCTTCACATCTATTTGCTCTTCACAACCAATTGCTTCGACATCTTTTTGTAATGCTCGCTAATGTTCATCGAAATCTAACCGGTATGAAGATCGGTATGATCCGTCCCGATTCCAGTAGCTGTGCAAACTCCACACTGACCGGTATGAGAACCGATATGGAGTATCCCAGCTCCACAGAGTATGCAAATCTACCCAATACAGAGCAGGGTCACCAGTATGCAGGTGTGGGAGACTGATATGCCGGTCTCAGTATAGAAAATACAGGATTTAAAGATTACAATCATTTTGCACATGACCTTAATGCATCTATATGAATGTGCATGAGTCCTATGAGCTTATAGTACTTGAATTATTATAAACTCACTTATAGTGAGAGCCATAGGCTATAAGACTATACAAAATATTCTTCTTTATGCGCTTAAGTCTTCACATCTATTTGCTCTTCACAACCAATTGCTTCAACATCTTTTTGTAATGCTCGCTAATGTTCATCTAAATCTAACCGGTATGAGGATCGGTATGATCCGTCCCTATTCCAGAAGCTGTGCAAACTCCACACTGACCGATATGAGAACCGATATGGAGTATCCCAGCTCCACAGAGTATGCAAATCTGCCCAATACAGAGCAGGGTCACCAGTATGCAGGTGTGGGAGACTGATATGCCGGTCTCATTATAGAAAATACATGATTTAAAGATTACAATCATTTTGCACACGACCTTACTGCATTTATATGAATGTGCATGAGTCCTATGAGCTTATAGTACTTGAATTATTATAAACTCACTTATAGTTAGAGCCATAGGCTATAAGACTATACAAAATATTCTTCTTTATGCGCTTAAGTCTTCACATCTATTTGCTCTTCACAACCAATTGCTTCGACATCTTTTTGTAATTCTCGCTAATGTTCATCTAAATCTAACCGGTATGAGGATCGGTATGATTCGTCCCTATTTCAGTAGCTGTGCAAACTCCACACTGACCGGTATGAGAACTGATATGGAGTATCCCAGCTCCACAGAGTATGCAAATCTGCCCAATACAGAGCAGGGTCACCAGTATGCAGGTGTGGGAGACTGATATGCCGGTCTCATTATAGAAAATACATGATTTAAAGATTACAATCATTTTGCACACGACTTTAATTCATCTATATGAATGTGCATGAGTCATATGAGCTTATAGTACTTGAATTATTATAAACTCACTTATAGTGAGAGCCATAGGCTATAAGACTATACAAAATATTCTTCTTTAGGCGCTTAAGTCTTCACATTTATTTGCTCTTCACAACCAATTGCTTCGACATCTTTTTGTAATGCTCGCTAATGTTCATCGAAATCTTTCGCGTTGCATCATGAAAATCCATCATTGAGTGCTATGGCGCTAACACTCCAACATGCATTAAATGCATCCACATGTATTGTCAAAAGTTTGCATTAAATAATTGAACAAACTTGTCAAAAGTGGCAACCACCACATTTAAAACTCATTAAATGCTTGTTGAATTTTGAGAATTGTTTTGGCTATAAATTGAGCTCTCATTACGAGAGCTCAATCATCCCAAAAATTATTAAGGTCCATGTCAAGAGAGCATTGGGTGTAAAGTTGAGTTTTTATATAGAAGTTTGTAATATTTTTAAAGTTTATTCAAGTATTTATAGAAAAATAAATTTTTCTCATAAACACTCTTCAGTAGTCAGAGAATCACAACAAGTGGTATTAGTAGCTTTAATTATATAATGGAGTGATAAAATTGAAGAACGAAACTCGGTTTGAAAATTTTGAGTTTTGAAAAAGTAGTCAAAATTCATATTTGAGCATATCATCAGCTTGTTCACATAGAGATGATCACGATGATATTTTATGGCAATCAAATGGAACTCTATAGAAGTTGCACGTGCCTTCAAATTGTCCTTCATGCCGCCACAGGCCTCCCGCTCTCCAAAGGTTGAACACGACACACATCTGCGCCACGGAAACGCTGAGTTAGCAGACATGTCATCAGTCACGTGTAGTCATGTTATCATTGACAATCTAGTCAGCTGCTGCGTATCTACAACGTCATCTACCACATCAGTAATTCGATCCCACATAGCCACGTCTGTAGACATGTATCCACCCCATCATCATACTGGTAAATTTAATTGAGCCCCTAAAGTCTATATAAATTATAGTTTGGCCCCATAAAGATTCTATAATTTATAAATCGCTCTCTAGGTCTGATTTTGACTAACGAATAGTCAAATCCACCATTTTCAATCGTTGAGATGCAAATGTGACCTCTAATTTATGAAAATCAGTCCCGATTTTGTCTTATTTTCATTTTAAATCTTAAACTTAAATGGAAATGAAAGATTTGCATTCTGATGCAATGTTCAAGCTGACTGTAACTAATTACTCTCTCTGGAGACATCGAATGATAGATTATCTACACTGCAAAGATCTATTCGATGTGATAGAGGGAAATGGAGTGAAATTATATTTTTTTCAAAGAGAGTGATTGGAACAAACTCGACAATAGCACTATCGGACAAATTAGGTAGTGGATCGACTACGGTGTTTTCCATCATGTAGCACATGATACAAATGCTTACGAAATATGTATGAACATGTATGGCATGTATCAGGCCAAGACTGCTCAGAATAAAGCCTTAATAATGAGGCGTTTGGAGAACTTGAAGTTAAGGAGTGGAACTTCAGTTGCAGAACACACTAATGAGTTCCAAAACCTGGTGAACCAGTTACCTACAATAGACATGCAGTTGGGAGATGAAGTGCAAGTCTTCATACTTCTCAGTTCTCTTCCTGATAGCTGGAAGACATTGGTGGTTATTCTCAGTAATTCGGCTTCATGGGCAAACTTATGATACCTATGGTGAAAGATGTCATGTCAAATGAGGAGGCCAGAAGAAAAGACGTGAGAACATATCAAACACAAAGCCCTCACACATAGAATCGAGGAATACAACGAGATAAAAATCAAGGTAGAGTGATAGATGGAAGCAAAAGTATAGGCAAATCTAGAGACGGAAAAAAGACTTCTTACAAGTGCTACCATTGTGGTATAAAATGTCACTTAAAGAAGAATTTTTGAAAGCTATAATAAGAGCAGAGCCAAGACAATCCACAGTCGAAGAATAACGATGGATAGACACTGGTAGTTGTCTCATGAGATATAGCCATCTACTCCATCGAAGAAGACACATGCCTTCACACCGCAACCCAAGATGTTGAGTGAATAGATGATAATGTGGCATCATGTCTCATTACTCATCACATGAATTTCTTCACAACATACAAAGCATGAGACTTTGGTGCAATGAAGATGGGAAATGTCAGTTCTTTTAGATAATGAGAATTAGTGATGTTCATATATAGATAAATACATGGTGTAAAATAACCCTGAAGGATGTCAGATATGTCACAGAACTTCGGCTCAATCTACTCTCTGGAGTAGCGATTGACAAACAAGGTTATGCTAGTCACTTTAGAAATGACATATGAAGAATTATCAAAGGTGTCATATTGTCGCCCGATGACATATTTGCGGCATTTTTTACAAGACTCATTTGAAGATGTGTAAATAGAGCCTCAATATAGCTTAATGAGATGTTTCTCAAAACCTGTGGCACCGGATACTCAATCACATGAGTGAGAAATGGCCGTCTACCTTTATAAAGAATGATCAAATCATTGTCTCCAAGAATGTTACTCTAGATCCTTGCAATCACTGTCTGTTTGGTAAACAACATAGAATCTCCTTTAAATTCTCTTCTACGAGAAGATCATAGTTACTCAGTCTGGTACACTATGATATTTGTGGTCCCTTCGAAGTTAGTTCGCTGGGCGTTAATAAATACTTTCTGACTTTCATTGACGATGCTTCTCGGAAAGTGTGAATATATTTCTTGAAGATAAATGATCAGGTCCTAAATTACTTCAAGTTATTCCATGCCATGATAGAGCGTGAAATATGGAAGAAACTGAAGTACCTATGCACAGACAATAGAGGCGAGTACACTTCCAGAGAGTTCGATGCCTACTGCGGAAGACACGAAATTCGACATGAAAAGACTGTTCCATGAACCCCACAACATAATGGTGTAGCTGAAAGAATGAACCGCACATTATGAAGAAAGTCAAAAGCATTATCAGTATAGCTAAGTTGATAAAGCCATTATTGGGAGAATTTGTTTGTGCCGCATGTTACCTAATCAACAGATCATCATATGTATCGTTGAATTTTGAGATTTCGGAGAAAGTGTGGTATGGTAAAAATCTCTCATACTATCACCTTAGAACATTTGGTTGTTTAGCCTTTGCACATGTATCCAATGAGCTCAAGTATAAGCTCGATGTAAGTACTACCACATACATCTTTATAGGCTTTAGAGACGAGGAGTTCAGATACAGGTCATGAGACCTAAAGGAAAATAAGGTCATCAAAATCAAGGCTTTAGTGTTTCTTGAACTCCAGACAATAGAGGATATTGAAAAGCCTAAGATGTTTTCTATTTCCAGTGTAAATGAAACAAATTCAAATCCAAACACAACCTCAGCACCAACACGAGTGGCCATAAATAATGATGTGGTCATGATGAAATGTCAGAAGCAGAACCTTAGGAGGAGGAAGATGGTATTGAGCTGAGAGAGTTGCAACTCGCTCCATCAGAGTTTATAGGATCATTCGCAGATGTGGATGGCAACAGACCTCTAGAAATCAATGAACCTTAGGTACAAAGATCTGAGCGAGACCAAATTCCATCAACCAGATACTCATGATCTGACTATATTTTACTTACTGCTGAGGATAAGCCATAAAATTTCAAAAAAAAAATATATATGCTGTAGAGACAAAGATAAATGGTTGCACTCAATACATGATGAAATGGAATTCTCAATAGAAAAATCATACTTATGAGATAACCCATCTCTACAAGGCAAGAATGCACTAAAAATAAATGGGTGTTCAAGATAAATAAAGATGACAGCATAAATATGGTGAAACACAAAGCCCGATTAGTAGTTAATGGTTTCGTATAAAAAAAAAATCATCTTTGCTGAAAAATTTTCACCAGTTGTAAAGCTGACTTCAATTCGAGTTATCATATGATTGATAGTCAGTTTGAACCTAGTGCTTGAACATATGAATGTCAATATAATATTTCTTTGTGGTGATCTGCATGAAGAAATCTACATGGAGAATCCATAATGATTCCAGTTTTCAGGAAAAGAGAATATTGTTGCAAGTTGAAGAAAAACTTATACGACCTCAAACAAGCACCAAGATAGTGGTACAAGAAGTTTGACTCGTTCATTGTGAGTTAATGCTACAAAAGAACTGATGTTGACCAATGTGTTTACATCCAAGGATTTTCGGATGGAAATTTCGTTGCTCTTCTATTACATGTAGACGAAAAGTTAATCGTTGGACAAGATGGGACAACGATCAGTCAGCTTAAGAATGAACTCTCTAAATCTTTCGACATGAAAGACTTAAGACAAGCTCAACAGATTTTGGAAATACAAATAATTCGAGACAGAGAGAACAAAAGGTTGTGGCTATCACATGAGAATTATATTGAACAGGGTGATCAAGAGATTCGATATATAGAATTTCAAACCTGTCAATGTTCCACTAGCTCACCACTTCAAACTGAGCAACAGTTTTTACCCCTTATCCAAGAAAGATATTAAAGAGATGTCATTAATATAATATTCCTCAGCAGTTAAAAGTCTAATGTATGCTATGATATGTATCATGCCAGATATTGCTCACGCAGTATGTATAATGAGTCGTTTTCGCTCTAATCCAAGAAAAAAACACTATGAGGCAGTCAAATGGATATTCACTATCATTGGATACGCGAGATGATGAATCAACAACTGCTGAAACTATTGAAGATCCACACATATGAGAATTCAGTGGACATGTTAACAAAGATGGTTACTCGGGAATTATAACTATGCAGAGACATAGCTGAGATAACTGTCAGATGACAATCATTTCATATGCAGTTTGATGGGGAGAATTAAAGAATCCAATATGAATTAAATGCATCTGCATGCATTGTCAAAAGTGGCAACCACCACATTCAATGTCCATTAAATACTTGCTGAATTTTGAGTATTATTTTGGTTATAAATTGAGCTGTCTCAATGAGAGGTCAATCATCCTAAAAATTATTAAGCTCTATGTCAATAGAGCTTTGAGTGTATAGCCCCGGCCACGGTTCCGGTTCGGAACCGGAACCGAACCGGAATGGGACCGGTTCGGTTGGGGTTCCACCCCAACTCGAACCGGTCCGAACCGGTGGAACCGTACGGTTCCACCGGTTCGGACGGTTCCGGTTGGAACCGTCGGGTTCCTGTTGGAACCGTAGGGTTCCAACAGGAACCCTACGGTCCCCAACGGTTTAAAAAAATATATGTTTATTATATAAAATAAAAATTACTAATGTACCCATAATAACGATAATAAAACGGTTATATTTAGGGGTATTTTTGGTATCAAAAAAATTCTAAAATTCTATAAATATGATTCATTTTTCATAATTTCATCACACCAAATTCTCAACTCTCTCATTTTCTATAAATCTTTTATTCGCAATTATTCAATTTTATTATTTTTCTTCCTAATTTCTCAAACGAAAAATGGCAAGCTCATCTGAGAACATTATGTCAAATATGCCAACCCAAGAGAGCGGTCCTAGTGTCAGTGCACAATCACGGAGAAGAGAAGTTAAGACTCGGTCCTCTGATATTTTCAAAATTCATTTTACTTTGGAACGCCTAGAAGATGGTTCACAACGAGCAATTTGCAACTATTGTGGGGTTATCTATAAATTTTCAGGTGGATACGGCAATATGATCAAGCACATGGAAAAATATCATCCGGTTGAATTTGGCATTGATACGACGCAGACTCAAATGGCCAGGTATGCATCATCTAGTAGAGTTACGAGTAGTGTTGATTTATTTAAATATTCTGATGCAAAAAATAGAGAAGAATTTGCGAAATTAACTTGTATGGCACATCTTTCTTTAAGCTTTGGTGAAAAACTTCATTTTACTAATTACGTACATAATGCTTTAAACCCTGCTGCATGTAGAATGTCTCGAAACACAACAAAACGTCATATTTTCAAATTATATAAAGATGGTAAAATTATTTTAAATGAAATATTTAAAGAGATGAAAGATCGTATTTCTATATGTTCTGATATTTGAAGTGACCATTGGCAAACACACTCATACATGGTGTGACTTGTCATTGGATTGATGCATAATTTTCCATGCAAAAAAGACTTATTGCATTTAGAGTTTTTGATGACCCACATACTACACAAAATATTTATAGAATGATGAAGGTAATTTTTGATGAATATGGTTTAGTAGAAAAAATTTTAACAATTGGATTTGATAATGCATTTGCAAATACTGCATCCATTAATCATTTAAAATCCTTATGTGAACCAAATTTAGGGGGTCGATTTTTTCATATTCGTTGTACATGTCATGTCCTAACTTATGTGTGCAAGACGGTTTAAAATTATTATCTCCTTTCCTTGATCCAATTAAAATGACACTTAATTGTATTTGGTCATATTCTCAAGTTATGAGAGAGTGGACCAAGTTTTGTAAAATAAATGGTATTAAACCGATTAAATTTTCTAGAGATGTTCCAACACGTTGGAATTCTACTTATTTTCTTTTATGTCAAGCATTTCAATACAAAGATGCATTATGTAGTTTTTTTTTCTCAACATGTTCAAAATATCACACTTTATCCTAGTCAATGGGATATTTGTGAATTTTTTTTAGATATTTTAAGAGTTTTTAATGATGCTACTTTAGTTTTTAGCGGTGTTTATTATCCTACAGCACATTTATTTCTTCTTGAGAGTTTGAATATTGTTGGCACTCTCGATGAGCATGTTGACAGTGACGACCCTAATGATCTTGTTTTGCTCGAAGCCATTAATGTTATGAAGGTAAAATGGTTGCATTATTTTAGAGAAATTCCTTTACTTTATCTTATTGCTGCTGTTTTTTATCATAGATTTAAATTAGAAGGTTTGAATGGTGGTTTACAAGCTTACTATGGTTATTTAGGAATATTAGATGACATTGATATTACGAGCATAATGACGAAATTAAGAAGTGATTTAATTATTTTATTTAATGATTATATTGTAAGATATAACTTAGGAACATTAGGTCAATCTAGTAGTAGCGAACCGGTAATTCAAACAAGACTTAGCGCATGGGATCGTTGGTTATTGCAACGAAATAAAAAATCTAGGGATACGACAACTAATAATCCTGAATTAGATAATTATTTATTTACAAATTTTGAGTTTTCTAATGAAAGTTTATGCAGTAAAAATTTTAAAATCCTTGAATGATGGAACCGGCATCAAAATATATATCATGTTTTATCTATTATTGCTAAAGAGATCTTGGCAGCACATATTTCCACCGTTGCGGTTGAGCAAGCCTTCAGCTTGGGAGGTAATATATTGGAAGCTAGGCGATCTTCATTACATCCAAGCACTCTAGAAGCAACAGCTTGTGTGGATGATTGAACTCGAGCTGATCTGAGACAACAAGAAGATGCCCCCGATGATTGTGAAGATTTGTTCGATAATGCTTTTGCAACAAGTGCAAGCGGAACCGGAGCCGAAGGATCAACTGATAATGATAATTGATAATTGTAAAATTATAATTTACAAAGGGGATATGTCTAAAAGACTAAAACTTGTAATGGAACTACGTGAGCTTTGATTCCTCTCACCCTTGGAGGATACGTAGGCAACTTAAATTTTTAAAAATTTAAGCTCAAGCTCTTCAATGTAATAAATTTTTTTTATTTATAAATTTAATCTCATTTTTTTATTTTAATTAATAAAAAAAAAGAACCGTACCGAACCGGAACCGAACGGTTCGGTTTCGGTTCGGTTTTAGGTTCCGGTTCCACTTAA
Source organism: Zanthoxylum bungeanum (assembly GCA_019454045.1). Classification (NCBI taxonomy): domain Eukaryota; kingdom Viridiplantae; phylum Streptophyta; class Magnoliopsida; order Sapindales; family Rutaceae; genus Zanthoxylum; species Zanthoxylum bungeanum. Next base: position 48,600 of record SKCR01021088.1, read on the forward strand.
GTGTGGAACCGGAACCGAACCGGATTTAACCACAGTGTAAAGTAAGATTTTTTTATCAAATCTTATAATCTTTATAAAGTTTATCAAAATAGTAATTAGAAAAATAAAATTTCCTTATAAATATTTTTTAGTGAGCAGAGATCCATAACATATCACAATTCTCTTGAAGATCCAACAGCTAGAGAGAGAAAATTAAGATTACATTAATATTGTGATGGTAAAGAGAATCATTCTGCCCTTATCATTTTTGTTTCATTTCTGAATGTTAACGTTCAAAACTCAAAATTGGATTGGATTATGTAAAAATACTGGAAAGAAGGGAGAAGAAAAAAATAAATGGTGCTTGAAAAATATTTCATCATCTTGATCAGGGATCCGAGGCTTGAGATAAATAATTTAAATATACATCACGCTGCATAATTTGATAAGAAAAAGGTAATATTCCATTGATTGGTCCCATTTTTGTCCTCTAAAATCTAAATCAACTCCAGAATATTATTTTAAATTTGCAATAATATTTCGACTTTTGCACATTCGGGAAAAAATATATGCAAGTATATCATTGTCCTTTTACGGGTAAATTGGTAAATGCTCGAAACTGAGGTATGACGTGGAAGCAATTAGCAAGTATCGTATCTTCATTTACTATAATTATTTTATAAAGTCATTTTTCCCTTCAGATTTTATTATAGTGAATGGCTCCGAGCTTTTATCAAATATGGTCGAATTTCAATTCAAACTTTTTATTACTTCATTAAAAAAAATAACATTTTTTAATTCAAAATTTTGAAATAAATTATCATCCATTGAATGTTACGAAAACATCTTCTATTGAATTACATGACATCAATTGAAGGTATATTTTTCTACCATTTCATTTCCTACGATATCATTTATCTGTTTTAGATACAAGACGAAGGTGTCCAGAGACTGCTCTATTTAACGTCATACACAGTTTTATAGCCTCATCCACATGAGTGTGATTGTTGGACATGCACGACTGAAATCTAGACACTCGTAGGGCCATATCGTTTTTTTTATAAAGGATGAAATCATAGGTTTAAGTCATCATGGACACAAAGGCATGCACAATTTATAGAAAAATCGATACGGTCCCACGAGCGCTCAGATTTCAATCGTGTATACCTGTGGGACACAGGACCTGGGCGACGCCGTTCCTAGGCTCGCGGCCTAGTTGGGAAGGATTACATAACATGGAGTCGCCACCCGGTGTGAACCGGGACAAAGATTTAAGGCCGCACTCACCCCTCGCAAGGGAAAACCTCAAACCGTTGGGTTCGGAATGGTCCCTTACTTATGTCACTTGTAATGAAAGGATTCATGTAATAATTTAAACAAGCTGAAGTAACACTTATTCCTAAGGGTATCATGCTTCTAAATTCACATTTATAAAATAAAATATGCGCCTAAATATACATGTATTTCACATATATCTTACATTTAAATTGGCATGCTTAACATATATCAAGATAGCAACTAACATACAACTCTACTTGCATATCACATTCAGGAAAAAGACACAAGCACACATATTAACCATATAAGCACACATATGGGCACTTTTCAAGTGGTACGTGGAATTGTGGCCCAAGTACAGACCGCACTACCGTCCATTCGGAATCGGCTACGGAATTTATGTCTGGGTTTCCATCCGATATACCGCAAGAAACAATGCTCAAATGTTATCATGACATAAGCATACGAATTGTGACACATTTGCATAAGAAAGATCAACTAATAGGCAATTATGCATGAATATAATAAGACAGACTCAGTTCAGTGTGTGTGCGTTCGTGTAGCGTTCGTAAACGCGTTCGAACGGAAATGAAACAGAATGCTCACGTTCGAGTAGCGTTCGTAAACGCGTTCGAACGGAATGAAACAGAATGCTCACGTTCGAGTAGCGTTCGTAAACGCGTTCGAACGGAGACGAGACAGAATGCTCACGTTCGAGTAGCGTTCGTAAACGCGTTCGAACGGAGACGAGACAGAGAGCTCGCGTTCGTATGGCGTTTGTTAACGCGTTCGAACGGATACGAGACCTGACACATAATAAGGCAAAAACACATGCGCGTTCGAGTTGCGTTCGTGAACGCGTTCGAACGGAAACGGACCTGATGCAATACATAAACAGAAAACAAAAGGGCGCGGCGAAGCACTGCCGTAAAGGTGACCTTTTGGGGCTCTTGATCTCTCAAAGAGAGGACCTTTAGACCAACATGCTAAGCCCATGCGCGTCATATCATACATGCAAGCATAGAACCAATCATATCAACCAAGTATGCCCGATTGAACGCATCTTACATCCAATCCGAACACACGTCAACCGGCGCGGCAAAGCATCGTGGTAAAGGGCTTTTAGCCCCTCCCCATAGGGGATCTCACAACACACTTACTAAGCCCATGCGCTCGATTGACTTATACATACGAAAACAAAGATAATAACATCAAATTAAGTATGCTCGATTGAACGTATCTTGCGTCCAACCAAACATACATCAACCGGCGCGGCGAAGTAGTGTCACGAAGGTGGCCTTTTCGGCTCTTTGTCTCACAAATGGAGGACCTTTGGACTAACTCACTAGGCCCATGCGCTTGGTTGGATCATACGAAAATAAACAACATATTGAATTCAAGAGAAGACTAAATAAACAAAAAAAAGCAACACAACAAAAGAGAGATGGTGCCGTTTACTCAAACGGTACGTGGAGTTGTGGCCCGAGTACAGATCATATTACCGTCCATTCGGAATCGGCTATGAAATTTATGTCCGGGTTTCCATCCGATATACCGCGAGAGTTGACACATCTCTCATTCATCTAATGCCCACAACATGTTACATCTCATAATTCATGCATATTTACATACTCAAAAATCACAACACACATTTCAACATTACAATCATACAAGAAATACTTAATAAATAATGCGGAAAGGGAAAACAAGTGTGAAAGATACCCTCAGGTCTAACCTTTTAAGCCGTCTCTCGGACTCACGTTCCACGAAGATCGAAAGGGGGGTAAAGCTCCGCAACTTTTCTGGTCACTGGTTCAATGTCCTAGCTCACTGCTTCGCTGCTTTGCTTATTGTTCGAACTCCGTTCTGCTCCTATTCGGCTCCTGTTTTGCTGCTCACTGCACGGGCTACCTGTTTCAATGTTTTCAAAGAACTATTCTAAGTTGTGTGGGTTCTTAGTTCAATTAAAAGTGATTATTTTTAAGGTTATCTATGTAGTTTTCTAAGTTACTGTTTTTTAAGGATTTGGGCTGCTGTGTTTGTGTGGTTTTCGGTGGTGTATGGAGGTTGAGAGGGGTTGGTTTTCGGTGGTGATCTTGTTTTCTTGCTTGTGTATGTGTGAAGTGTTTTCTCTCTTGCTTGTTTGGTCTTGGGTGTGTAGAGAGAGTCTAGAGAGATTTTGAGAGAGTTTGGGTGTGAATTCTATGTGTCGGAGAGCCAAAGGCTTAGGTTAGGGGTTGTTTATATAGAGAAGAGGTAGGGTTTGGCCTTGTGTCACAAGGAAGAGATTTGTTTCCAAATTAGGAGTGATAGGAATGGCATATACAAGATTGAGGGGGGACAAAATATTTTAAATTAGGAAGTCAACTAATCTAAATTGGTGGGTATCTTATTAAATTAGGAAGTCAAATATTTTAAATTGGTAGATGTCTTATTAGATTAGGAAGTCAAATATTTAATTAGCTTTGATTGGTTAGGATTGATTTTAATTTAGTATGATTATCTTTTGATTTAGTATGTGATTTGTTTAATTTAGGCATGATTTTAGTTTAAGTTGGTAATTGTTTATTTTAATTGGTAAATGATTTAAATGTTTTATTTAATGTTTAATATTTAATTTAATATTTAATTATTTAATTTGGGATGTGTTTTATGGGCTTTGGGGAGTTAAATGGGCTGGGTGTGAGGCTAGCAGCAAAACCAGAATTACCGACACCGTTCGAACGCTCACTCGAACGCTACACGAACGCCCGCAATCTGTTTCCCGTTCGAACGAAGTAACGAACGCAGCACCAACGAAGACAGTGAGCTTGCTTATTCTGAATTTCCCCTTCCGATATCCGTTTCCCGCGGCATCCGTGACTCAAAAGGTAGTTGTCTCCAAATAAGACTCATCATCGGGTTTCACATGCGAAAATGCAATGCCTACAATACCCAATAGTCTTTATGAAGGTATGTTTTTCTATCACCCCTTCCTGCGGGGCCATTTGTCCGCTTTGGGTATTCGAATGAGGTGCTCGGGATTGCTCTCCTGAACGATCATGTACGATTTTATAATCATATGGAGCCTCACCCACATGAGCATGTTTGTTTGGCTCATAATCTTCCCAACATTGTTAGTTTCACATAATGGATATTTATTCGCTTTGGATATCCAACGAAGGTGGTCAAGAGCTACTCTCCTGAACGATCTTACACAATTTTTTCTCAGTACAGAGCCTCACCCCGTGAATGTGGTATTGGGCATGCACAATTTATAGAAAAGGAAGTATCACACTACATCATTTTGATTTATTTATTTTTTCTTTGAATTGTGATAGATAAAAATATGAATATTTACTTTTGATATATATATAATGTATCTAATGTATTTAAAATATAAGAGAAATATTTTTAATGAAAATCTCAATGTTAAAAAGTGGGATTCTTTAAACAAGTTTCAAAATTTCGACAAAAGAATCCCGACATGTACAGAAAAAAGTGGACTTTGTATACCTCTTTCTTAGTTGAGTTTAAGTGTTAGTTTAACTTTATACTAAATTTATATTTTATTTTCTTAAAAATAAAAAGAAAAAAGTTTTGATTTTGCAATTTTCTCTCCCAAACATTCCAAGATTGAAAATTAGAAAGAATGAGTCTCATTATTGTTTCAATTTTGAAAATGACTTAAAATAAAGTAAAAAAGAATCCAGTAGTAAATCCTTTTCTTCTTTCTATTTAAAGAACAATAAGAGTCCAAAATAAAAATAAATGAACCTTTTTTTGTCAATTATAATGTCTCCCCATGATTAAACATCACCACACAAAAATAAAAATGCTATCCCTATTTATTTCCTATTACTTTATTTATTTTTTAAATAAAAAAATTCATAAATAAATAAAACCACACACCTCCTCATCTTCCTCACAATCTCACTATCTACTAAAAAAACTCCCACAGCACAAAGTTGAACAGAAAAAATAATGAGACTCCACATCCTCCTTCTCCTCCTCCTCCTCCTCCTCCTCCACATTTCACAGTCCCGCACAATTCCAGAACAGAAAGCCCTTCTCTCTATAAGAGCATCCATTACAGGCGACGACCAATCGTCGCTCGCCGCGTGGAATGCCACTAGCAGCCACTGCACGTGGCCTGGCGTCACATGCGACTCCCGACGTTACGTCACTTCCTTGGACCTCTCCGGTCTCAACCTCTCTGGCACTCTCTCTCCCGACGTGGCCCACCTCCGTTTCATGCAAAACCTCTCCGTCGCCGCCAACCAACTCTCCGGCCCCATTCCACCGGAGATCTCCGCCCTCTCCTCTCTCCGTCACTTGAACCTCTCCAACAATGTCTTCAATGGCTCATTCCCCTCACGGCTGTCACAGCTCGGTAACTTACAAGTTCTCGACTTGTATAACAACAACCTGACCGGTGACTTACCGCTTGCTGTTACCCAGCTGAGAAACTTACGTCATTTGCATCTGGGTGGAAACTATTTCTCCGGTCAGATCCCGCCGGAGTACGGCAGCTGGGAGTTGCTGGAATACTTGGCGGTTTCTGGAAACGAGCTCGAAGGCAAAATACCGGCCGAAATCGGTAACTTAACGAAGCTACAGCAGCTCTACATTGGTTATTACAACAGTTATACCGGCGGTTTGCCTCCAGAAATCGGAAACTTGTCGTCGTTAGTACGATTCGACGCTGCCAACTGTGGGCTAACGGGCGAAATACCGACCGATATAGAAAGGCTGCAGAACTTGGATACTCTGTTTCTTCAAGTGAATGCTCTTTCTGGGTCATTAACAACAGAGCTGGGTTATTTAAAGAGCTTGAAGTCAATGGATTTGTCAAACAATATATTTACTGGCGAGATACCTGAATCATTTGCCGAGTTAAAGAACTTGACGCTTTTGAACCTGTTTAGAAACAAGCTTCACGGAGCAATCCCCGAGTTTATTGGCGAGATGCCGGAGCTTGAGGTTTTGCAGTTGTGGGAGAATAATTTTACTGGAAGCATCCCTCAAAGATTAGGCTCAAATGGCAAGTTGAAGTTTCTCGATCTTTCGTCTAACAAATTGACAGGAACTTTGCCACCAGATATGTGTGCTGGCAACTGTTTGCAAACTTTAATAACGTTGGGGAACTTTTTGTTTGGTCCAATTCCTGAATCTTTGGGAAAATGTGAGTCCTTGAGTCGTATTCGTATGGGAGAAAATTTCCTTAACGGATCAATACCAAAAGGTCTGTTCGGGTTACCGAATCTTAGTCAAGTGGAGCTGCAGGATAATTACTTAACCGGAGAGTTTCCAGTGTCTGATTCTCTCTCCGTCAGTTTGGGTCAAATTAGTTTGTCTAACAACCAGCTTTCGGGTTCATTACCGGCGAGTGTCGGCAATTTTCCCGGTGTCCAGAAGCTTTTGCTTGATGGGAACAAGTTCTCAGGCCAAATCCCACTCGAGATTGGTAAATTACAGCAGCTTTCAAAGTTGGATTTTAGTCATAACCAGTTTTCGGGCAGGATTTCTCCAGAGATTAGCCAATGCAAGCTTTTAACTTTTGTTGATCTGAGTAGAAATGAACTTTCTGGGGAGATTCCTAATCAGCTTACAGGTATGAGGATCTTGAATTATCTGAATTTATCAAGAAATCACCTTGTGGGTACCATCCCTGCTTCTATAGCTAGTATGCAGAGTTTAACAAGTGTTGATTTTTCCTACAACAATCTTTCTGGTTTAGTTCCTGGAACTGGTCAGTTTAGTTACTTCAATTACACTTCGTTTTTGGGTAATCCGGAACTCTGTGGTCCTTACTTGGGGCCTTGCAAAGATGGTGTTGCTAATGGTACCCACCAGCATCATGTTAAAGGTCCATTATCTGCTTCCGTGAAGTTGTTGCTTGTTATTGTTTTGCTTGTGTGCTCGATTGCATTTGCAGTTGCTGCAATCATCAAGGCAAGATCATTGAAGAAGGCTAGTGACTCTCGCGCTTGGAAATTAACTGCATTCCAGCGCTTGGACTTCACTTGTGATGACGTTCTTGATTGCTTGAAGGAGGATAATATAATCGGAAAAGGTGGTGCAGGGATTGTCTACAAAGGGGGGATGCCAAATGGTGATCAAGTTGCAGTTAAAAGACTACCTGCGATGAGCCGCGGTTCTTCTCATGATCATGGATTCAATGCTGAGATACAAACTTTGGGGAGGATTAGACATAGACATATTGTAAGGTTACTGGGGTTCTGTTCTAACCATGAGACTAATCTTCTGGTCTATGAGTACATGCCAAATGGGAGCTTGGGGGAGGTTCTTCACGGCAAGAAAGGTGGTCATTTGCATTGGTATACGAGGTATAAGATTGCTGTGGAGGCTGCAAAGGGGCTTTGCTATCTTCATCATGATTGTTCACCGTTGATTGTTCATCGTGATGTGAAATCAAACAACATCCTTCTCGATTCCAATTTTGAAGCTCATGTTGCTGATTTTGGCCTTGCCAAGTTCTTGCAAGACTCAGGCACATCAGAATGCATGTCTGCTATTGCTGGTTCCTATGGATATATTGCTCCAGGTATGATTTGATCTTGGAATTATTAAATTTAATTATTTTATTTCTCTGTAGAGATTTTATCCATTAATTGTCTTAAAAGTACTTTTGACCCATAATGTTTTAAGTTGAGATCTTGCATTATCTACATAATTTTCTTTGTATTTAGATCTGGTTTGACTTTACGTTCCTGTAAACATAATTGCTGCTTGGAAATTGTCTTTGAAACTGCTAGTTCCCCTGTTCAGCCATCCCCAGGCTTCTGTACTGAAAATACTAGGCAGCTTTCAAAGTACATATTTATGATAATTAGCTTTTTGTCTATTAATGTGTTTACATGTTAAGAAAATCACTAGAGTCCAAAAAATTTGATGATTGTTACTTTTTCCAATTGTGGTATTACTATTTTGCAACAAATTTTGAACCAACATAACTAATAAAGAGCAAATTTTTTTTTAAACCTGTAATTTCATTTCTATCTGTTTAGGTTTTCAATTGTAGATCAATGTTGTCTTTGCAGAATATGCTTACACTTTGAAGGTTGATGAGAAGAGTGATGTGTACAGCTTTGGTGTAGTCCTCTTAGAACTAGTCACTGGCAGGAAACCAGTTGGAGAATTTGGTGATGGTGTGGACATAGTTCAATGGGTTCGAAAAATGACAGACTCCAACAAGGAAGGGGTTCTTAAAATACTCGATACACGACTCCCCTCGGTACCTCTCAATGAGGTGATGCACGTGTTCTACGTTGCAATGCTGTGTGTCGAAGAACAGGCCGTAGAGCGCCCAACAATGCGTGAAGTGGTTCAAATTCTAACCGAGCTGCCAAAGTCACCAAGTTCAAAACAGGGAGAAGAGTCCTCACCATCATCAGGCACAACTAGTATAGACTCACCTAATGCATCAGCTAAGGACCCAAAAGATCATCAAAGGCCATCACCACCACCAGATCTTCTTAGCATTTAAAGTGTTTTGTGAGCAAGGAGTGTTTTTCTCTCTCTAAATTTCCATGAATCTTGCTAGTTTTTATTTTTAGTTTTAGTTTTTCTTCAAGGCTGTTCGGGCGGGTTTTTTTTTTTTTTTTTTTTTTTCTTGGGTATTACTCTTAACTAATTAAGGTGTTAAATGTTTGGTGTATTTCATTTATGTACAGTAAGATTTGTGGGTGGGGGGTATTTTAATTTCTTTCCTTAGAAGCTCTCTCTTCATCGTGTCAATGTAGTAATTATTAACTGCTGCTTCACTCTTCTGTCAACTCTGCAAAACTCAAGCTCAATAGTGTAAACATCAAGGCAAGGAAGGATCAAAATATTCAAAATCAGTGTCTCTAACAAGTATTAATGACTTGTGACTGAAAAAAATTGAAATGTGACACATATGGGTTAGGTTTTGCATCCATAGAGAAACGTGTTATTATTTATTAATTTATTATCAATGTGCCTTTCAATTACCGAGACAGTGGGTTTTTTTTTTTAAGTGTTAAATTAAAGAGAGTGAAAAAAGGAAAAACTCGGAGTCTCTGGCATTAACAGGTTACAGGTCAAATGAGTGCTTGTTTCCGTCTTAAAGAGGCAATGATTTGAAATTTCCAAGTTCTTATCTTCTGCCCGCCATTACTCTAACGTAACCTGTACTGTACGAGCAATGGTCCATGATTTTCAATTCATGGTTTCATTTAATGGGGGCAAGTGCAAATGTTTGCCTACTTACCTTTGCCCCTTTTCTTGGGACACAAAAATGAGAGCATGCCATGTACCATGCACGTGATTCATATGCATTGCAAGATGTGTGTTGTTTCAGAATCAGCGCAAGACTGCCTTTGGCTTTAGGTTGTTCAAACTTCAAAAACACAGAATCCTGAAATGGAGAAATTTATTATTGAAATTACTCGGGTACCCTACAAATACGATCTTGGGTTGGTGAAAATTAACTTGGCAGGAAAAGGACGTATCTTGAATTTCATATTTGTAGGGTACAAATTGGAGTCAAATTTGGACATAATTAATTTATTACATTATTTTCTGTATAACTATATAAATAGCTTAGGTGGTGACAAAAGCGTACGTTCCATTTGGTAGCGTTTGATGTATCTTTTCTCTGATTTGTAGGGCTCAGATGCTACGAGATCAACGGTGAATGATTGAATTCCGGATTGGATATTATTTAATGAGTGACCTGGCACGTCCCATCACTTCTGATTGTGGGTCTCTAAGATAGACTTTTGATTGATGGATGTGGAATTGGATAAGCATTGCAATGTTTGTTTTAGTACTTTGGTTTGGCTTATATAACATTAAATCATTTGTGTTTCCTTTAACTTCATTTAAGATATAAAAAATATTTTCAAAAAAAATTAAAGATATAAAAATGAAAAATGAGTGAAACCCTCTCATCATCATTAAATTAAGTGAAATTCTAAACATCTTTTAAAATTAAATGAGAATGCTAAAAAATTTCAAAGTATAGTATTAAAAATCATCAATTTTGATCAAGATTTGAGATCTAACCATGTGGTTCGGGATTTTAGATATTTGTCATCTTAATTTAAATAATGGATATTCGAGACGATTTTGTAATCGTAAATCACAATTGGGACGAGATAAGACAATATCGATTCAGCACAAGATGTCTCGATTAGCGATGGTCATCTCTATCTTAATAAAATATAAAATATTTATAACAAAATTTCATTTAATTTTGAAATATGAAAGTCATTAATTGTATAAAAAAAAATCATGATTTTGCTATTTTCCTTTTTCTTACGTACTCTCAGTTTTATTTATTATTTTGAAATCGTTGAAAACTCCAACGCCAAACCAATAATTTCGGGCTTAAGTAGAATAGATAAAACTTCCGGCTGTTTCAGATTTTAGAAAAAACACATTCTTTGAATTCGAACTCATGACCTCAAGATGAGATTATGAACTCTACACCACCAATTATCCAACCTAAAGAAACAATTATGAATCATACGAAAACATCTGCACAGTCAACTTCTATTATTTCTCTTTTTTTCCCCTCTGAAATTCATTTGCATGAACATGAAAATAAAGCGGGAATAGTGATTTCAGAGCATAAGTGTTACTTCTAAATAAATAAATGTAGTATTTGAACGATCCGTAACATCAACGATCAGACGTTCAGAAACAGTGAACTGGCAGACTGTAAAATTTCTGACGGTCAGGTATCTGAATTTTTTTGTTTCTTTGCCAAGGATTCACGTAATCTTCTTTTACTGTTTTTTATCGCTTGTTCGTATTACTTTGTTCGATTTGGCATTTTTACTTTACATTCCAATTATTTCCCCCTGAAAAATCGACACTGAATTCAAAAACTAAGAAATTAATCAGCATGCAATGTAATTAGTAAAATAATTGGCAGGTTAAACAGGGAAAATAGATCATTTGAACCTAATCCCACCTACTCAAGCCAGAAATTAGTAAATAGTAAATACACAAGTAAATGCCAAACTTGTGATTAACAAATAGATAATTTAGACATTGGATCTAACCACTAGAAAAATACTTGGCTTATAAATAACTCACTCACCCTCTCAGTCATTACTAATGCCTCATGGTGGTGCATTTTCAAGTAGATTAGGGCTCTTATATGTCAACGTCAAGTGCAAGAGTGGATGATTTTGAAGGGAGATTTTTTATTTACATTATAAAATTGAATGCGCTAAAAAATATGAGACCAATATTACTTTCAATAATTTTAGATTGTTAATGGACTTCTCCAAGATCTAATTAGGTTTTGTTGAGTTGCGGGGGCTTTTGATTTTTTTCCCAAGTCCTCATTTGATGATAATATTGTCAATAAGCCAATGTATTTGACAAGTTAGCACTCGAACGTCCATATTGTTCTTTTATTTTCAATGGAAGGGATTGCAAAGTTTTCTAATATCGCTTTTTAACCAATGTGCTTATGATCGCTAATTGTATTTTGACACGTTGATTACACTTGCTTATTAGTTTAAGTGAGAAATGATTAGGTCGTTAATCCCAATTTTCATTCATTGTGTTGCATATTAAGTTAAGTGAAATGTGATTATGTAATTAATTCCACTAACTGAAGTTTTTGGAAGCTTTGTTTACTTCGGAAGATCATTGTCTCGGGTCTCCAACATAAGTTTCCTTCGTAGTAAACTCTATCTAGAGTTATCAACCACGTATCTTCCAGATTTGATGTGCTTTATCCTATGTGAGTAGTTCGTGTCAAGTGACGTCAGTAAGACACGTGTTTCAATATTATTGGTTGTTTTACCGCAAGCATAATTCCACTAAAAATCTTAGGGTAATAATTTGACACCTACAACAATAAATTACTTATTTTACATATTTCTAATTACTTCAGGAAACAAATAATATGTTAGAGTCATAGTTACCACCAATAAAAGGGATCCCAAAAAAAAAAAAAACACACTCCTCGTGGTGGCATTCAGCTTCATATGAAATGTTCCTAAAAACATCAAATGGAGAGGACAAGAAAATTAGGAACCAAAAAGGAAACAGGATATAATTGAATTGTTAAAATAAATTAATCCGTGGTCTTAAGATTCCCTTTGAATGGATTTCAATCGAAATTTGAAGGGGATTTTTATAAAAGTGAGCAAACCCCAATTTGAAAAACAAGAGCCACATCACAAAAAGCTCATAAAAGACAAACTACTTTATAAAGAAAATTGCACCAAACATTGGACACTAAATAACAGGGCAGCTACTTTTTTTTATTTGTCAAGCAAATTAGCCTATCTTTTTGATACAACAATGAAAGTACTTTCCACATTTTAACATATATGTTTTAAAATTATTATTATATTATCTTGTTTAAAAAAAAATTAGAAGAAAATATGCTGTAATAGCAATAGATGTAACATGGAAATGAAACTTTCTGTCACTTTCTCCTTTTTCAATTTCTATTTTCTCTTTTTTCATTTGTCTATCTTTTAATTTTTATAGCATTGTCGGTGGTCCTGGGCCTCCTTAAAAGCTTTTCAATATGGATCCCAGCTAATATCATGCAACTGTGTATTACAATATCATCTAGAATGGTAATCGCTTACCAAAAAGTTCAATGTAAATACTTTCCCATAAATCTATCACTTTATTTTTTTCAATGTTTATCCTTTCGTTGTTTTTTTTACACTACAATGAATTATGCCTTTTAGCGTCGTAAATAATATTTGACGCCAAATATCAAGATTTTAGCGACGAAACTAATATTCGACGTCAAATATTCAACTTTTTTCGTCGAAAAAAAGTATCGACGCTAAAAGTACACTTATAGCATCGAAACATATTCGACGCTAACTTATTTTACTATTCTAATAATTTTTGACGCTAAACGTTATACTTTTAGCGTCACATATATTTGTCGACGCCAAAAACTATACATTTAGCTTCGACTAAGTAGCGTCGCTAAAGATTAGGAAGATTCCACCGACAATGTAGACTTTTAGCGTCGACTTATTTCATCGTCCAATATAACCTATAGCGTCAGAAAATTTAATTTAGCGTCGGAAAATATTGGACGCCAAATACAGTCTTTAGCGTCGCAATTTTTGAATTCGACGCGAAAAGTTATTCTCGTCGACATTTCATCGTCCACTGTTGGCGTCTGATTATTTCGACGCTAAAACTATTTTGCGTAAAAAATATGGTTTTTGACGTCGATTTATTTCGACGCTAAAGGGTATAATTTTTGTAGTGTTAGAAACAAATTGTGGCATTAAAAGAAAAACTATTAATGCTGGTGGAAGATTCATCCATCCACAAGCCAGATACACTTGGTCATTATAAGCACGCTTGGCAAAACTATCAGCTAGAACATTACAGGCACTCGGCCTTGATTGGAACTTAATAAGATTTAGTGACGGAAATCATCATATGCTTTATTCCTAAGCAATCTCATGTAATTGAGCGAACTTCAAGAACTACGGATCACGATTTTGTAAGAACAAAAACCCTTTCAATATCAAGTTAAACTCTCAAAAAATTTATTATTGAAAACTCTTTTTTATTTCTTGTCATAATCTTGAAATTGTTTTGTTATGAAACAAAACCTCTTTGAGATCAAATAGAACGTCTAAAAAACCTACCTTTAGCAAGTATTCTGTATTCTTGAAGCAATATTGCTAACTATTTAGAGACGCTACAAAGATCACCAATTATTGATAAGTCTTGATAATAATTCAATCAGGAACTATGAGATAATTCACTCTCACACATACTTTGGTGTTAAATGCTAATAGTTATTCTTTATTCAAAATTTCTTATTAAAATTACAAGTCAAATACATCTTTAAATAGGTCCATTATAAAATCATAAGTTAACTTAAACAAGGAAAATTAATTAAACTAAAATACTTTAAAAACAAAAATCATAATTGAACTAATAAAACTAAGTCTTAAGCTAAATAAGACTCAAAATTTTGTGTGTGGCCTTTTAAAATAACATTAGAGTTCATCTCATCACTTAAATATAACATAAAAATTTAAAACATATAATCTAAAGATGTAGGGATTTATTGAAATCGAAGTTTGACTAGGAATTCTAAATTTATCTTTAACGTAAACTATAAAGTTGTAGGTTTTTGAGTTCTCTTTATAAAGCAACTTGAATAACGAAAATCAGAAATCGTTTCAGAAAGTTATAACCAAAATATGAAAATTACATAAATCTCATTGATTGTCTAGGTGATATTCTCTTGAAACTTTTTAATTGAATTTAATCAAGAACCTCTTTTTTGATATATCTCAAGTATTTTGGTTTTTTTTTTTCTGAAAAAAATGAAATTTTATATTTTAGAGTTATATAATGTCCAATTCTCGTATCTTAGATTAGATCATTTAGACGTGGAATTGAATTAATTAGGAATCTCATCTCTAACTCAACCTACTTATTTTATACTGTTCCCCTTCCCAAGAACAAGTCCACACATTTTTATAGTCTGTTATATGGTGCCTTTTTGGTCGAAGAGAGAAATTACGAAATATATTTAATATGGTGCATATTATTATTAGTAGGTTTTATTAGGTCCCAATGGGTGTGGTTTGGTGGTGTATGGTCCAGGATTTCACCTTGAAGTTCTGGGTTCGAATTCAGGGGGTGCACTTCTTATAAGAGTCTGTGACAGCCGGGAGTTTTACATGCGCCGTAATCCAGAATGAGTGGTTTGATTGCGGGGTTTCCATCGTTCAAAAAAAAAAAAAGGTTTTATTAGTAGCAAAATTTTAAATAAGACTCAAAACAAGCCCAATCCATGTTTTAATTTTTGAATCGATTGCCGTTCGATACAAGATTGAAGACTTTGATACACATTTGGGAATTTTTTTTTTTTTTTTTTTTTTTTTTAAAGGAAGTTTGGTATGTTAAATAAATGCAGCTATGCCTATTGAAATTGTTAGTGGTAGGTACCTTTACTTATCCCCATATGTGTGTCCTCCTTTAATGTTCTATGTCTCATTTATTGATTTATTTGACTAAATTTAACAGAGGCTTTGAATTTAGAGTAACATTCATTTACAGCATTTGATAGACGAAGCTAACATCATGGTTTTAAAATCGGACAGGATCGACCGGTTCCATCGATCCATCAGAGAACCATCTCGTTTTCGATCCGACCAATGCATATAAATTAGGGTATTAAAAAATCGTTGACAACCAGTCTTTGAACCCAGTTTTTTTAGGGTTATTTACGTTTTACTATTAAATTTATCATAAAATAACAATTGGGTAATATGAATATTAAAATATTACACTTCACTACTACACTTATATAAAATTTAACATTTTACTACTTTTCCATCTAAACCGTTAGTTAACCGTCGGTTGACCTTTAAAAAGAATGATTTATCTAGGGGTGTTTATGGGTCGGGTCGAGTTTTTTTTGAAATTTTTAAGACCCGAGTATAATTATAATTTTTACTTTTATTTTATTTTGAGGATAAAATTAGGGGTGTACATAGGGTCGGTTCAACTTGGAACCCGACCTGACCCGATCCGATCTGATCCGCGCAGATTTCATACAAAAATAATGAGTTTTCGGGTTAACCCGACCCGATCCGGAATTTTCTCGTCTAATGGTTTATATGAAAAAGTAGTAAAATGATATTTTTAATATAAGTTTTGTAGTAAAATATAATATATTAATATACATAGTACCCAATTGTTATTTTATCATAACTTTAATAGTAAAACGTAAATAACACTTTTATTTTTTTTATTTTGTTTTTACTTCATCCCTATTCTTCTCCGACGACTCCCCCTTCTCCTCCGACCACACCAAGGCTCACAACCACAATCATAACCAAAACCAGCACATCATCATCCTCATATGCTTTACTCTGCAATTTTTCAACTCTCTTATCTCTTCGATCTCCGTCACTTTCTTCACCAAAAGTCGTTTCTGCCGTTTTTTCCACTTTATCTCTGCATAATTGGTAGGTTGGATCTGGATATACACTATCTTTACTAAGTTTAGCATCACAGATTACTATATTACCCGATAAACAATATGCAACTCATCATATTTACTGTGTTGGAAGTTTTTTATTAATTGGTTATCCGTCTTTAATTCTCATCTCTTCAAATAATTTGATTATATTTGATATTAAAAATTATTACAATTAATTATTGTAATTTTTGTATATGTATTGTGTAACTTTTATATATTTTTAATTAATTAATATTATTCATGACATCAGCCGGTCTATCGATTTTTTCAGAACTGTTCAATCGGTCGAACCAGTGATCCATTGAACCTTTTTGATCACGGTTCCGGTTTTAAAAACATTGGCTAACACTTTGTAAAAATGATTATGGTCTTGATCCCCTTGTACCCTTACTCACTCTTAACATATTAGGCTCTAGTTCACATAAAGATTTTATCTCTATTTGAACGAGAATGTCAATATTCTTACTTTACATGTTCAATCAACATGTATAAAAAATTATTCAATTATCCACCTCTAACATATCGGGCCCCCGCATGCCTCATCCCACATAGATTTTTACAATCTCTACTGATAGATTTAATCTATAGCAGATTGAGATGTTAAAAATAATTCCATAATTAACTACTCATGTATGTTAGTATTAAAAGAGTATACTTAGGACCATAATTTATAAATATATTATATACTACAATGACGTTATCAAATTTTCAGCCACAATATTTTTTTTTTTTAATTTTTTTTGCATTTTCAAATTGTTCATAAGTATAGTTACAAATTTTTGTAGTATAAAGTATAAAGCGCAAATTTCGTTGCGCAAATTTCGTAAATTTATTTAATTATATTTTTTTAAAAAAAATTATCTGTGAAAATTTATATGACTAATAGCCAAAAATTTAAAAAAAAAATCTATGACGACTGTTTGTTACGTCTGTGTAAGGTAACGTTTCCTTTCCTTATTTTATTTATAAAAGAAAAAGATTAAAAAAAAAAAAAAGAAGTTAAATGAATTGAATTATTGATGGATCCAACAAGTGACAAAATAATGTCTTTTCAAATGATAGCATGTATTAATAATGTTTGTAACCAGTAGTAGTTTTGATAAAAGAATCGAGATGACCACGAGTAGTGAGTGGGAGTTGGTAACATCCACGTGTCTTCAATTTTGTTTTTATTAATATTAATTTTATTCCCCCCCAGTAAAAGATGAATACAGAAACAGGATAAATCCAAAATATATTTCCACGCAAACAAATAATGCTTATGCCTACATATGCTCATGGCTATAACAAGAGAAATATCAACATATACAACTATATAATAAGTGGTAGGTCCACATAAAGAAAGACTTGGGCACTAAATATTGTCGAGTAATTTTATGCATAAAGGTGAACATGAGTAATGAGAAAATGACTGTGCTAGTTGACATACACACATGTAT
>SKCR01021089.1:0-72596 GCA_019454045.1 Zanthoxylum bungeanum
AAAAATATTGCTTTCTTATCAACTGCACTTATGACTGTTGGGCAAAAATGAGTGATTAATATTCTGTTGGCTGTGTATATGGAGAATGGCAAAAATAAACGGAGAATTTACTTATTCAGTAATTTAGAAAGAAACAAAAACAAACTAGTAACTGGAGTAGAATTTTCACCTGATTAGTTACTATCTTCTTTATTCTCTTTTCGCTTGTCTTTTTGCTTTTGTGTGCATTAGTTTTAAATACCTTTTTACTTTTGTAAAATGTTTGTGGGTATCATTGCTGTAAACCCTCACGAGACTACAGTCCACTAGGGACACCTAGGGTTTAAAGGCTTGTTGTATATGCTAAATGCAACCGTGATCCCTACGAAAGTGGCTTAGTTAAATTTTGTATTTTTATTCTGTATTTTGCTCGAGGACTAGCAAAATGTTAGGTTTGGGGGTGTGATGAGTGGTATTTATATCACTATTTCCCACTCATTTAATCTAATATTTTGTATAGTTTCTTGAGTTATGTGAACGTTTTGATGTGTTTTATTGTTATTTTGCAGATAAATAAAGTTTGGACAGCACTGGAGGCAATTTGGAGCAAAACCGGACAAAAATGCGTCAACAGGGATATTTTCGTCTCTTTCGCGTCGCGACGCTGGAACACTGCGCGCCGCGACGCCCAGCGTGCGCCGAATCTGCTAACATGCGCCGGGTCCACAAAATCAGAATCTGAGAAAAGTTGACTTTGCTAACGTGCGCCGTGACACGTGTCACCATCACAACAGAGATGGAAAAATGCGCCGTGCCACGTGTCGAAATCCTATTGCTTGGACGGCCACCGACCCACGTGTCATCCTACGTGTCGCCACATCATCGTCCATATCAGCAGCCACATCAGCAAGTCAACCGAGTCAACATGCCAGTCATCATCAGCCAATCACAGCGCGACACGTGTCAACCTCTCATTCGTCTGACGGCCGCCGCCCCACGTGTCGCCACGTGTCTTCCACATCATCAGAGTGACGTCACCAATGACGTCATGAACAGTGACAGTCACCAATGAACGTCAAGCATAATAATTGAGTCTAGCCGCCTTGCACGTTCGCTTCAACAGTCAGCCGCCATGCCACGTGTCGCCTTCTCATCGTGCCACGTCAACCAAATAGTGAAAAATCCAGCGTCGCGACGCTGAGGCTTTGGCGTCGCGAACGCGCGAACAGTGACCAAATAGTGAATTTTTTTTTGCTATAAATAGGCCGCGAATTTTCAATTTTCATTACACTTTTCTCACTCCTTCTATGTAATTAGGGAGTTTCTCTCTCTAGATTTTCATTTTTATTTTTTACTTTTTACTTTTGTAATAATTTAATTACTGTTTGTAGTAATAATAATTTACTTCTTTATTTTACAGTTTTTACTATTCACTATGCGGAGGTAACTTCCCTATGCTAAGGTGAAAGGTAATTATTTTACTATTGCTATTTAGATTAATCTCCCTTAAAAATCTATATTTACTATTTAAAATTCTGATTAATAAAGGAATACCGCTATATTGGTCGGTTGGTAAATTTATTTTCTGTTGGTTTGAACTGATTAATCAAGGATACCGCCAGACTGGTCGGTTGGTAAATTTATTTTGGTACCGCCTTTATGGCTGGATTATGGACAAATATTACCGCCTATATGGCTGGTTGGACTTAATTGGACTTAATCAGGATACGCCAGATTGGTCGATTGATTAAATAATTTCATAAGTTTATATATTATTTTATTGGGAGATATCTAAATTAGTAATATTAAAAGTAATTCCTTTTTGCCTTAGCATTTTATTTCATTTTAATTTTCTCTTCAGCATTTTCATTATCGCAATTACTTTTCAGCAGTTTATGTCTTTTATTTTCAAGTTTTTATCAGCCCTAGCTATGTGTCATAACTAAGTTAATATCTAGGGTTGTGATGAAATTCAATGTCACGGGTTTATAAGGGTTAGATTATAATTTGGGTAATATAAAGATTTATTTATTGAGTCTTAATCTTAATGCTCTTTAATTACTGGCCATTAATTAAATTGACTAGGTAAACTTAAAATGAACTAGACATAGGGATTTTAAGTTTAAGACCTTAGATTCAATAGCCCACGATCTTCCTTAAGGATAGATAACCCTTTCAATAGATTTCCTTACAGGATAGGAATATACCTGTCGGGCGGGGGTAGTCTTAATTGGAACTTAATCGTAATGAATCTAGGTAATTTGGTTGACATAGACATATGGTTCAATTGGATTATACTAGGTATTTGTAATTGACCATCGGAAGAGGCTTTTACATAAATTAGTGTTTCAGGTTAATAAATCAATATATTACCCAATTATAAAATAACCACTTTATCTTTATATAATATTGGAATAAATCACAACCCTAGATAGTTTTAATATTGAATTTTCTCAAAATATCTTTTCAATAATTTTATTTTATTGTCTTTAAATTTAGAATCGTCGCTATTTCAAATTAGTTTTAAACAACCTGTTAGATACTAGTAAATTTAACCTCATAAAATTAATAACTTAGGTATTAAGTCCTCGTGGGATCGATACTTTTTATACTACTTGAACGATACGTACGCTTGCGTTATACGTGGTGTGTTTACGCCGGTCAGATGTAAATGATGATTTGAATGCTTACGTGGGTAGCTTCTGATAAGTCTGCAGTATTTTCAACTTCAACAGAAGAATAAAAGAAGGAGTTCACCTCTTTGTTACCATACTCTTTAAAGGATATAATTAATGGATGACTTCAGTCACTACCAGCAGGGTCTATCACTATATGAGCAGACTTGGCCACCAAGTTCCTCGCTAAATATTTTCCTCATGCTAGAACAACAAACCTGCATAATGACATCACATCATTCACGTAATATGATTCAGAGTCTTTATACGTGGCATGCGAGAGGTATAAAGACTTGCTTGCGTAAATGTCCACATCATGAGATCGCAAAATGGATGGAAGTCAAGACCTTCTATAATAGGCTCTCTGGCATGATAAAGACCACATTAGATGTAATTGTTAGGGGTGCGCTAATGGTCAAAGATGACTGGAAGAGATGACCAATAAAGTTATGACCAATAAAAAGAAATATGCACCAATGAGTAGTAGGAGTCCATGAGGTTGGGCTAAACACAATGATGATAAAATAATAATTCTAATAAAAATAAAAAGGCTTGATTTGTTTGAAGTGATTGAAAATTTTAAATTAGACTGCAATAACAAAATAAAAGACGGGGGTTAGGGATCCACTTTCAATATTTCAACTTTAGAAATCTCAATTTTTATAATATATAAATTGTTAATATTACCCAGTTAATTTAATTTAGGAATTAATTATGCCAAAATAAATAAAATCAGCTATAAAGGCGGTGATAATTTTTGTCTATAATAAGTCCAATTAGGTTCTTAATTATACCAAATAATAAAACCAGTCATATATATGGTAACAAAGTTTGACAGTAATTAATCCAGATTTAAATTAAGTATTAATCATTATATTATAATTTACATATTAAGTATTTCTATAATTTCCAAAATTATGCACCATATGTCCCACCGCCTAGGAAAACCCTTAAGGATACCTTGCATGCATTCATTGAGAAATATGAAGCCATCAATAACCAAAATATGCAAACAGTGATTGATCTGAAAGATACTTTCTCTAAAATCACATATGCATTGACCATAAATGAGAAATGGAAGTTTCCTACACAACCACAACCACAACCAAACCCCAAGAGTCATCAAAACCCTCATGAGGGTAGTTCTGGTAGTCAACACATAGATAAAGTCAAATCTGTTATTACTCTTCACAGTGGTAAGGCCATCCACATACCTATTCTTGAACCCCGCGAAGCTGAAAATAATTAGATTGAAAGGGTAAGGAAATGGTTGATGAACCATAACCTATCGTTGATGATAATAATTTTTCTCATGCACCACTATTTCCTCAAGCATTAAGAACAAAGATATTGAATCATTCCCCATAGATTTATGAAATATTCAAATAGGTAAAATTCAATATTCCTTTGTTAGATGCCATCCAACAGATACCATCTTATGCCAAATTTCTGAAAGACTTGTGCACCGTTAAAAGAAAATATCAGGTAAGAAAAAAAGCTTTTCTACCTGAACACGTAAGTTTCATTCTCCCAACCAATAATGCATTAAAATACAAGGACCCTGGTTGTCCAACTATTTCATGTATGATTAGAAATCAAAAAATTGAACATGTTTTGCTTGATCTTAGACCCAGTATCAATTTGCTTCCATATTCGATTTACCAACAACTTAATATTAGCGAGTTAAAACCAACCTCAACTACTCTTTTACTTGCCGATAGAGCAGTCAAACTACCGAAAGGAATTGTTGAAGATATGTTATTACAAGTCGATAAATTCATATATCCTGTGGATTTTATTGTCTTAGAAACACAACATATAGCAAATAATTATAAACCAATTCATGTAATATTTGGTAGCCCATTTTTAGTAACAGTTAATGCTTTAATTAATTACCAGAATGGAATCATGAATTTATTATTTGGCAATATGACGTTGGAGCTTAATGTTTTTAACATGTCCAAACAACCATATGATGAGGATAGTGAAAATGAGTGACCTCCGAGTGCAAAATCATAACCAAAACCACATTCAAAACTCTGAAATAAGTACTCCACTCACAGTGCTATGGCAATTCAGAAGCGATATGCGGTGTAGGTGACCTCTGAGTGTCTTGACGTCGATCTAAAGTCAAAACAACGTTAGTTTTCTTTCTTTACTACTCAGAATATTTTCATATCACATGAAAGAATATACAATGTATGGACACTTAATCTAATGGAGTGTTGGAGATATATATGGTATCTATGAATTTTACGAGCTTAGATTTGGAGTTGTACAAATGCGGTAGTGGAAACTTATATTTTTCTATTCGCTAGAAAACTCACTGCTTGATATCTAATTTTGAAAATTCACTGTGATTAATTGGGAATGAATCTGAAGTTGAAATTTTACTGGAATGGTCCATAATGTATCTAGTTTACGTAGGTTTTTACGGTTCTCAATTTCGATACCAGAAACTCAAGTTATGGACTGAAGTTCAGGGGTTGTGCAACTGGAAAAACTTGGCACAGAGGCAGCAGATTGCCCGACTTTAAAAATTTGGTTCGGTCTCATCTTAATTCCAAAAATTCTAAATTTTGGATATGTTACTCTCCTATGTGTCTAGCTTACCTAGAAATTTATACTTCATCAATCGGACACCACAAACTTGACTTATACATAAATATTCACAACCTGTCCAGACTTTATCTTCATCAAACTTACTGCCCAACACCACACAAGCTACAACCATGACAAATACATCACAAAGCATCCATTCCACTCTTTAATACTATCTCATAACCAAGTCATAACCATAATAAATACACAATATAACATCAATTATACCTTCAAACAACCAATTATAAATCCCAACTCAACTTCTCATTTAAGGATTTTACAAATTGAGGAATTCCTCAAATCTCCAATTCATAGTCTCAAAACCACATATTCATCATTAAACTCAAACCAATAACATTCTTAAAGCATCAAATCATCAAAACTTCACAAATTAAGATTTGGGTTTTTACATTTCTCACCTTAAACTAAATTATTTCTTCACAAATATAACTCTTTAAGCTTTCTAATCACACTTCCAAGCTTGCATGCAGTTTTGGAGCCCTAGATTTGGTAGATTATGTAGAAAATTTTCTAGAGAGAATAGGTTGAGAGTTATTTTGTTAGGGAGGGAAGAAGGGAAAATGATGAAAGAAGAAAGACCAACGTGGGTTGTGGGTTCTTCTTTTCTCATGTATATTTTTTTTTTTACAAAATACATGCATGCTAGACACTTGTGAAGGAGGTTTGGAAAATGGTGTTTTCTTTTTTTTTTTTTCTTTCTATATCTTAAAATCATGCATAATGGACATTTTTTTGTGATGTGTCAAGCCTCACAAACAAATGTTCACAAGTCTAGGTACAAATAATTATAATAGTATTGATCTAACTCTTATAATTCCTACCGTTTTGTAACAGGCCTTTTGAGTTCTTAATGAAAAAGTATAAAGTTACACATAAAATTTTCACCTCCTATCACCCTCAGATAAATGGTCAAGTTGAACTAACTAATAGGGAAATCAAACAAATTTTGGAAAAAATGGTTAACCTAAATAACAAAGATTGGTCTCTTAGACTGACTGATGTACTTTGAGCATACCGAACAACTTTCAAAACGTCTTTGAGAATGTCTCCTTATCGTCTAGTTTATGCAAAACCTTGTCATTTGCCTATAGAACTTGAGCATAAGGCATATTTGGCTATTAAAGCACTCAATTCAAACCTTGAAAATTCCAATTATAAACGTAAACTGCAATTAAATGAACTTGAAGAGTTAAGAAATGATTCATATGAGAATACGAAAATTTTTAAAGCTAAAACTAAGGCCGTTCATGATAGTCGAATTTCACGAGAAATATTTGAAATTGATCAAAAAGTTTTGCTTTATAATTCTCGTCTTCATTTCTTTCCTGGAAAATGGAAATCCAAATGGAGTGGCCCATTTGTTGTTGATAAGCGGAAAATATATCAATATTTACCGCCCCTTTTACTTAATAGTTTATATAGTTTCTCGAGTTTTGTGAATATTTTGATGTGTTTTGTGTATTTTGTAGATAAATAAGATTTCAGGACTCACTGGAATCAAATCAGGGCCAAAACAGCGAAAAACGGATAAAAAGATAAAATTACCATTTCACGCGTCATGATGTGTAAGTCATTTGCGTCGCGACGCACCCCAGTCACTATTTTGCCAACACACATCATCATGACGTCAGTGATCAATTATGCAACCAGTTGACACGTGTCCTTATTGACGTAAGCAAATGATGTCAGTGCCGCGATGCGTATGACTTCACGTGTAGCGACATGTATGACTTCACCTGTCGCGACGCTAAGCCAATAATTCTGCCAACAGCCAGATGTCATCATCTCGTGAAAGCCGTGTACATGTGTCACTAATCAATGGTGCGTCATGACGTGCAGACCTTCATGCGTCGCCATGCGTGGGACCAAATTTTGCCTATAAATTGAGGCCGAATTCATTTGAAAAATTCATAACTTCTTCTGGGGATTTCCTTAAGAATACTAAGAAGATTGTATATTGTTTGTTTATTTACAGTTTTCTTGTATTTAATTTTTATTTTATGCAATAGATCTTTCTTTATTTTACTTTAAAGTATGAGGAGGTAACTTCTTTCTGTTGGGGTAGAAGGTAAAGCTTTTATTATTATAATTTATATTAATCTCCCTTAGTTATAATATATAAACTATCTTAAAATCTGACTTAATGGGATACCGCCTGTATGATCGGTTGGACTTAATTAAATTAATTTTAACCTGACTTAATTGGATACCGCCTTTATGGTCAGTTGGAATTAATCAAAAATCTGACTTAATCAGGATACCGTCTATATGGTCGGTTGGTAATGTTATGCAATTTATATATTATAATGAGGGAGATTTCTAAATTAGAAGTAATAAAAGTGGATCCTCTAACCCCCATCATTTTATTTTATTGTTAATTTTATCTTTTAATTTCCAAGTTTACTTTTCTGTCATTTTCTTTATTTATGTCTTTAATAATTCTAGATATGTGTGGTAACTAAATCTCTTATCTAGGGTTGTGATGAATTCTAATATCACCGGTTTATAAGTTGGTTATTTTATGTCTTGGGTAATATATTTGTTTATTTATTGAGTATTAAGCTTAATGCTTATTGTTAAATGGCCATTAATAAGATTGATTTGGTAAACTTAAAATAAACTTGACGAAGGAATTTTAGGTTTCAGCCTTAGACTCAATAGCTCACGATCTCACCTTAGAGTAGATGTCCCTTAGGTAGATTTCCTTACAGGATAGACATATACATGTCGGACATGGATAGCCACAATTAGAACTTAATCTTAATGAATTCAGGTAATCTGGTTAACATAGACATATGATTAATTGGATTACTTTTGGTGTTTGCATATGACCATCGACAGAGGATTTTGCATATTTTCGTGTTCCAGGTTAATAAACCAATATATTGCACAAACATGAGATAATCACTTCATCTTTAAAATGTATTGGAAGGATTCACAACCCTAGATAACTTTATAATATTGATTTTTCCTTTAATCCACCTTTACACTGCTTTATTTACTTGTCTTTAGTAAACATCACCATCCAATCAACAATCAAATCAATTAGAAACTCGTAGACATTTAACTTCATAAATTGATAGAATAGGAAATATGTCCTCGTGGAATCGATACATTTTTATACTTCTTGAGTGATACGTGCGCTTGTGTTACGTGTGTGTTTACCACTGATCAAGTTTTTGACGCGTTGTCGGGGACTTATTTATCTTTCACTATTAAGTTTGGGTTAAATACCTTTACTTATGTCTAATTTATTTTTACTTATTATTTGTTTTCTTGTGTTTCAGGTTCTCAGCCACTACATGAGAAGAATCAAAAGATTTGAAATTCGTCCGCTTGACCCAAAAATTGAAAGAACCATAAGACATTTGAGAAGGGAAAGGCGTGAAGGTCAAGAAGCACTGATCAAGATGGAACCTGAATCGTTGGAAGTTGCACCACCAATTCCCATTCGAGACAGAACTATTTCGGTGGTTGACGGATTCATATCATGCATTGTTCTTCCTCTCTTACCAGTAAATACATGTGACATCAAAACATGCATTCAGATGATACAGTAATCAGTTCAGTTTGGGGGGAATGAAACTGAAGATCCTCCCACATCAGAAACTTCCTGAAAGTTTGTGGCACATTCAATTACAATCGAGCGGCAGAAGAAGCAATGAGACTGTGTTTGTTTCCATAATCCTTGAAAGACAAAGCTAAGGCTTGGTTACATCTACGTGTTTTACAGTACTAGCGCTGGTTCTAAACCAGAATTCAATGTGGCAGTACATGAATTGGGTAGAGTCATAGCTGAAAGGAATATGCGCCTAGTATATGACGGTGGCAATCTTGGACTAATGAGGTACGTTTCAAGGTCTTTACAATAAGGAGGAGGTCAAGTTTTGGTAATCATCTCAAAACCTTTGGCAGAGGCAAATCTGATCGGACCATCAAACAGAGATGAATGCATCGTCACAGGTATATCTAAACGACTGGTTGAAATGATTAATCATATTGATGCTTTTATTGCTTTGCCAGGTGGTTTGGGCACGATGGAGGAAATTTTTATAGTGTTATCTTGGGCGAACTTGAACATACACAAGAAACCAATTGGACTGTTTAATGTTGATGGATTTTATTACTTCCTTTTTGTGTTTCTTGAAGATGCCCGAAGAAATGGGTTCCTCTCAAAACCCGTAAAAGATTTCCTCTTTACTGCCAAAAACAGTCCATGATTTAATTGACCAACTCTTAGCCTTTGAACCACAAATTGACCCTATCATTTCCAAGATAAACTGGTCTGATAAAGATCGTGGTAAGAAACATCGGATAAATCTGAATCTTAACCTTCAATATTCTTTTTAGATTTAAAATTCCACGCTAACCAGGTACTGTCTCCTAAACTCTTCTTCTTCTTTTTATGACATTGGGGACAATGTCTCAATTAGGTTTAGGGGTGGGGAATAGTTGACTAGTATCTTGTTTTTATTTTTCTTGTGTTGTTTTTAGTCAAAAAAATAAAAATAAAAATAATCTTAAAAATCATAAAAAAAATTTGTGTTTTTAATTTGACTAATTAGTGTTGGACAAAATGACCCATAGCGTCACTATTTGCACAGATCATTGTGTTGTTGTAGCAAATTAACTATGTGACAAGGAAATTGCACTCTCATCATTTGTGATTAGATCACCATAGATATATAAATGAAGAGAGGTCCCTATGATTAGTACCTGGACTGAGAATGATATGAGACAGTATCAGTCCCCGAAGGTTTAATCATTAAATATCCCTAGCCGTAGTATTATCGAGACTGGACATCGATAATGCGGAATAGGCTAGTATTGCACTTGTGCGCGTTGTGAGGGCATAACAGCATAGTTCTCATATATATAAGTATTGGATACTTATGCAAGTGCGATATGAGGTCGTGTTTCACCGATGGTACGGGAAACAGCTTCGCTCTGGATAGACCCCTCGGAATCCCATTGGTATTATGACTATGTGTCTATGGGAGGCCGAAATCGAGGTAGGTGTGTATAGTCTTAACCTGAGACTTGCATCGCTAATACTTACGATAATCGATAAACTTTGGTCTTGGTGGTAGGGGACTTTAACCGGTTCTGTGTACACCATTTCTGGGTTTATCAGAGAGTCGTAGAGTATTGGGTGTGATGTCAAGATGGAAGTGTCACTTCAGTCATTTGGAGATGATGTCACGCAGGATACGGTACTAGTGCTCTTGAGTGTTGCGCAACCAATCGGGATATTGTGACCAGGTCATGTATATCCGATTATAGAGACTATGTTACCAGACATCCGACATGTGTTTCGGACGGGGCAGACACTTATCCAGCCCCAGCCCTAGCACGTGATTATCCGATACTGGGCCGATATACACAATACTACGGTATACTACGCTTGATACAGATCTATATATTCCTGTAAGAATATTTCTGGAGAATTGGGTAGGCATGGCGCTTTGCTAGAAGCCAACCTTGTCTTGTAAATCGATATAACGTAGTACGGGGGTACTTACGTGTTCGGACAGTCCGACGATCGTATTTACTGCCAACATATCCGGAGATCTCATGGGTCGCTTCCTGAAGATTCACCGATGACGTATGACTCGCACTTTGATTAATCTGGGATTAATTAGAAGAGAGAGATAGAATTAATCTGGGATTAATTCGATGAGAGAGAAAATTAATCTGGGATTAATTGCGGAGATATTTTATCTGGGATAAAATATTAATTAAAGAGAGAGAACGATTAATTTGGAATTAATCGATAAAATAATATATTCGATATATTATTAGAAATTGGATTTCGACGCGAAATTAAAATTAGATTTTAATTTGGGCGAACGAATTAATTTAGAATTAATTCGTTAGCGACGTGAATAGTGATTTCGCTAGGCGTAATCATTTAATTACGACGCGACGGAAAATTCGTTAGTTTGGAATTAGCGAACCCGAGCCCGAGAGTGATTGCGAGCGCATTCGCATTTCGAATTCGAGTGCGGCACGCAAGTCACATCAAGCGTCAAATCACTAGTCGCGTCAATTGTCATATCAATTGTCACTTTGAGTGATATGACTTGACAACATGTCATTTTATTAAAGTGATGTGATGTGACTTAAAGAAAAAGTAGAAGTGATGGGTGAAAAGTTGATTGAAAGCTTTTTACCTTTTGGCTTTAGACTTTTGGTATTTTAAAATTGAAAAAAGTTGTATATGGTTTATTTTATTTTTGGAAAATATAAAAACCAAAATTGCTTTTTCTTTTTAAGACACTCTCTCTCCTTTTACGTTTTTTTCTATCTATCTCTTTTCCCTCTCTTTCTCTTCTTCCTCCCTTCACGGTTTGGAACCGTTTCATCTTCTCAAACTTTCTGGTTTGCCGAATTTAAAGGGAAGCAAGGAAGATGTAGAGTGCTAGCACACCATGAGTGATACAAAGGTGATAGGGCAGCGAATTTATGAGCTTGGATTCATTTTTGGAGCTTGAAGCTTGGAGCTTCAATGGAGTCTTGCATGGCCGATTTTGGAGCATCAAAAACAGCCCCAACCGAGCAGTTCACTGCACTTGGAAGCCAAAACCGAGCATGATGAAGCAACAAAAACGCATCTTGTTCTTCCTAGCATCAAAACCGAAATTCAATGTGAGTTGATTCCGCCACCTCCTTTGATGTGTTCATATGTGATTTTTATGCATTGTTTGTGATCTTGTGGACTTGATTAAACTCCAACAATTAGGTGGAAATTGGGTTTTGAGATAGTTGTGTAAGGAA
Organism: Zanthoxylum bungeanum; assembly: GCA_019454045.1. Taxonomy (NCBI): domain Eukaryota; kingdom Viridiplantae; phylum Streptophyta; class Magnoliopsida; order Sapindales; family Rutaceae; genus Zanthoxylum; species Zanthoxylum bungeanum. Next base: position 12,054 of record SKCR01021089.1, read on the forward strand.
TATCCATTCCTGAGACATTTCTCAACCTATTTCGTAACAAGTTAATTTTTATTTATTTCCTTTTGAATTATTTAAATTTGTGAATTCTCCATAATATTTACTTAAATTGGATCTTCATATGCTCAGTTGACAGATATTATCAACATGCATGGTAACATACGGACATGGGTTGTAAGTGAGAAGTTTGTAATATTCAGTGCTCTAGCTTATTGGAGGAAGCATCTAAAAGTGATGGATTTAAAATTTTTTTGTATATATATAATTAATCATGCTTTTACCTAGTATCCGAATATTTACCTCAGTAAGCAGTGATTGTTTGCGTCAAACGGAAAAGCCTGAGTTAATAATAATAAACTTTCTACTTAGTAATTGGACGTCTTGCCTCAGTAAGTAATGATTGTTCGAATCAAACGGTGCAATCTTTTAATATCTGAGATCCGAGTGATTAAGTCCGTAGAGAGTGTCTTAACACCTAGTGCCCTAAAACCAACTGGTTTGGGAGTCACTGACCCAAAGCTCGCTACAAGGATTGAAGGTGTTATCCCAAAAAAATCAGAAAAGAATCCATTACCAAAAATGTGTGAATTCTGATATAACCTTAGGACACAAATATTACTCTTTTTTCAACTACACTTATGAATATTGTGGGCACAATTAGTTGATTAATACCTTGTTGGTTGTGTATATGAAGAATTCACTTATTTGGTATTTATAAAGAAAGAAAACAACTATTAACTAGGATAAGAATTTCACATGTTTAGTCACTAACTTGTTTTGTGTGTTTGATTTTACATTTGATTGACGTTTGTGGTATCTGATTTTACATTTGACGCTTATTGGTATCGTCGTTGTAAGCCCTCACGAGACTACAACTCGTCCACTAGGGACACCTATGGGTTTAAAGGCTTGTTGCATACGCTAAATGAAACCGTGATTCCTATGAAAGTGGCTTAGTTTAATTTTATTTTTAAGTTGTTTATTGTATTTTATTTTGTTGTTTTGCTCGAGGACTAGAAAATTGTTAGGTTTGGGGGTGTGATAAGAGGAAAATATATCAATATTTACTGCCCCTTTTACTTAATATTTTGTATATTTTCTCGAGTTTTGGGAATATTTTGATGTATTTTGTGTATTTTGTAGATAAATAAGATTTCAGGACTCACTGGAATCAAATCAGGGCTAAAATAGCAAAAAATGGATAAAATGGCAAAATTATCATTTCACGTGTCGCGACGCGTAAGTCCTCTGCATCGCGACGCACCCCAATCACTATTCTGCCAACACATGTCATCATGACGTCAGCGATCAATTATGCAACCAGCCGACATATGTCCTTATTGACGTAAGTAATGACGTCAGCATTATGACACGTATGACTTCACGTGTCACGACGCGTATGACTTCACGTGTCACGATGCTGAGCCAATAATTCTACCGACAGCCATGTGTCATCATCTCGTGAAAGCCGTGTACACATGTCACAAATCAACGGTGCATCACGACGTGCAGACCTTCACGCGTCACCATGCGTGGGACCAAATTTTGCCTATAAATTGAGGCCGAATTCATTTGAAAAATTCATACTTTCTCTGGGGATTTCCTTAAGAATACTAAGAAGATTGTATCTTATTTGTTTATTTACAGTTTTCTTGTATTTAATTTTATTTTATGCAATAGATCTTTCTTTATTTGACTTTAAAGTATGAGGAGGTAACTCTCCTCTGTTGGGTGATGAGTGGTAAATCTATCACTATTTCCCACTCATTTAACCTTATATTTTGTATAATTTCTTGAGTATTATGAATATTTTGATGTGTTTTGTGTTATTTTGTAGATAAATAAAGTTTCAAGACATTCTGGAGGTGATTTGGGCCAAAACAGTGAAAATTGGACGAAAAAGGCATTTTGGTAATTTCCCGCGTCGCGACGCCTAACATGCGCCGAACAGTGCTAACGTGCGCCGGGTCCACGAATCAGAATCTGAGAAAAGTTTGACTTTGCTAACGTGTGTCGTGCCACATGTCACCATCACAGCCGATCTACTAAAATGCGACGTGCCACGTGTCATCATCCTACGGTGCCGACAGTCATCATCGCCACGTGTGCCACGTGTCACTCCATGTCATTGCCACGTCATCAGCCACATCACCAGGTTGACCAAGTCAAACTGCCACCTCATCACCACGTCAGCATCAATTATTGGCTATCTAATCCTTATCTGACACGTGGCGGATAAGAATCTAGCCGACCAATCAGAAGCCGCCACGTGTCACAATAATTGAGTCTCCAACAACCTCGCCACGTGTCACCTTATCATCTTATCCAGAATCTGCAACCGACGAACCAGAGCATGCCACGTCGACAGAAGTCAGCGTAGCGACACCAAAGCCCTTGGCGTCGTGACGCCCGATGCCTATCCGCGCCTATAAATTGAGCTCGAGATTTCAGTTTTAGATGCACCACTCTCTCTCATCTCTTTGATGTAAAGAGGGAGTTTCTCTCTCTAGTTTCTTTTAGTTTTTAGTTTTTTTTTTAGTTTTTTAGTTTTGTAAATAATTTTAATTACGTTTGTTAATATAGTAATTTACTTTTTTTTTTACTTTTTACAGTTTTTACTATTCACCATGAGGAGGTAACTTCCCCAGCTAGGGTGAAAGGTAATTCTTTTACTGTTACTATTTAGATTAATCTCCTTTAAAAATAATATATTCACTATTTAAAATATTGACTTAAAAAGGATACCGCCAGATTGGTCGGTTGGTAATTCATTTTAATCTGGTTTAAACCTGACTAATAAAGGATACCGCCAGATTGGTCGGTTGGTAATATTATCACAAGTTTATATATTATTTTATGGGAGATATCTAAAATAGTAAATAGTAAAAGTAATTCCTTTTACCTTAGCATTTTATTTTATTTTACTTTTCAGCTTTTACTTTATGTCTTTTACTTTTCAACATTTTTACTTTATGTCTTTTACTTTTAAGTTTTTATTAGCCCTAGTTATGTGTTAGTTATCTGGGGTTGTGATGAATTCTAATATCACCGGTTTATAAGGGGTTATTTTATAGTTTGGGTAATTTAAAGGTTTACTTATTAAGTCTTAAGCTTAATGCTTCTTGTTGTCTGATCACCAATAAGATTGATGTGGTAAATCTAAAATGAACTAGACATAGGGATTTTAGGTTTCAGCCTTAGACTTAATAGCCCACGATCTTCCTTGAGGATAGATAACCCTTTAATAGATTTCCTTACAGGATAGACATATACCTATCGGGCGGGGTAGCCATAATTGGAACTTAAACTTAATGAATACAGATAATTTGGTTGACATAGACATATGGTTCAATTGGATTACACTGGGTATTTACGTCTGACCATCGACAGAGGCTTTTGCATAATTTAGTGTTCCAGGTTAGTAAACTGACTTATTACACAAACATGAAATAACCACTTCATCTTTTAAATGATATTAGAATGATTCACAACCCTAGATCTTTGTGTCTTTTGTTATTTTCTTTAGTATTTTCTTTTGTCTTTTTATTTATTTATTTATTTAGCAATTCTACAATCAATCAAATCAATCAAGTAATTATTCTCTTCTCTCTCAATTAGATATCTGTAAATAAATAGATTCAATAATTAATAACAACAGTAGGAATTAAGTCCTCGTGGGATCGATATTTTTATACTACTTGAACGATACGTGAGCTTGCGTTATACGCGTGTGTTTACGCCGGTCATTGGGGTGGAAGGTAAAGCTTTTATTATAATAATTTATATTAATCTCCCTTAGTTATAATATATAAACTATCTTAAAACCTGACTTAATGGGATACCGCCTTTATGGTCGGTTGGACTTAATTAAATTGATTTTAACCTGACTTAATTGGATACCGCCTTTATGGTCGGTTGGAATTAATCAAAAATCTGACTTAATCAGGATACCGCCTATATGGCCAGTTGGTAATGTCATGCAATTTATATATTATAATAAGGGAGATTTCTAAATTAGAAGTAATAAAAGTGGATCCTCTAACCCCAGTATTTTATTTTATTGTTAATTTTATCTTTTAATTTCCAAGTTTACTTTATGTCATTTTCTTTATTTATGTCTTTAATAATTCTAGATATGTGTGGTAACTAAATCCCTTATCTAGGGTTGTGATGAATTCTAATATCACCAGTTTATAAGTTGGTTATTTTATGTCTTGGGTAATATATTGGTTTATTTATTGAGTCTTAAGCTTAATGCTTCTTGTTAACTGGTCATTAATAATATTGATTTGGTAAACTTAAAATAAACGTGACGAAGGAATTTATGTTTCAGCCTTAGACTCAATAGCTCACGATCTCACCTTAGGGTAGATATCCATTAGGTAGATTTCCTTACAGGATAGACATATACCTGTCGGGCGGGGATAGCCACAATTGGAACTTAATCCTAATGAATTCAGGTAATCTGGTTAACATAGACATATGATTAATTGGATTACTTTGGGTGTTTGCATCTGACCATCGACAGAGGCTTTTGCATATTTTCGTGTTCCAGGTTAATAAACCGATATATTGCACAAACATGAGATAATCATTTCATCTTTAAAAGGTATTGGAAGGATTCACAACCCTAGATAGCTTTATAATATTGATTTTTCCTTTAATTCACCTTTGCACTGTTTTATTTACTTGTCTTTAGTAAACATCACCATCCAATCAACAATCAAATCAATTAGATACTCGTAGACATTTAACTTCATAAATTGATTACCAATTATATTACTTAGCGCGAGTTGAACACAATCCATGCGGGTTCGACACTCTTCACTCATCTTTACTAAAACTTGACACCGTACACTTGCGGTACGATATAAAATATCGCAACAAGGTTTTGGCGCCGTTGCAGAGGATTGTTTGTTTAATTCACATTAATACTATTACCAAGTAATCTTAGCTTTAATTTAGATTTTTCTTTTTATTTTTATTTTTATTTTTAGTTTACTTTTGTTTTTATTTTTTATTTTTTATTGATTTTTTCTTTTTCTTTCGGTGCTTCAGTGAATGCAAAGATCCACAAGTCTCGAATCGTTCCTGTTTGATTCTGAAATAGAAAGAACAACAATGAGACTAAGGAAAGAAAGGAAAATTGAAAAAGAAGCAATGACAGTTGAAAACAGAGAAAACAACCCACGCTAGGTGGCAATCAGAGATCACTTCAAGCCGGTCATTGATGATACCTATTCTGGGATTGCCCATCAACCAATCAACGCCAACAATTTTGAGTTAAAACATGCATTGATCAACATGGTACAAAGGAATCAGTTTAGGGGTTCAGTTATAGAAGATCCCAACTTGCATTTAAGAATGTTCCTGGAGATCGTAGATACTATAAAGATGAATGGCGTGAGTAAAGAGGCCATCAGGCTACGCTTATTCTCATTCTCTTTATGGGATAAAGGGTGGGATTGGCTTCAATCAATACAAACGGGGAGTATCATGACATGGTAGGATATGGCCACTGATGAGTGGTAAATGTATCACTATTTCTCACTCATTTGACCTAATATTTTGTATAGATTCTTGAGTTTTGTGAATATTTTGATATGTTTTATGTTATTTTGTAGATAAATAAAGTTTCGGGACTCTCTAGAAGTGACTTGGGGCCAAAACAGTGAAAAACAGACAAAAGGGCAAAATTATAATTTCATGCGTCGCGACTCGTAATCCTTTGGCGTCACGACCGCTAATGTGCGCCTCCTACTAAAATGCGCCCTGCCACATGTCACAATCTGAGAAGTTTACTAAAATACACCGGATGCTAACGTGCGTCGTGCCACGTGTCATCATCACTACGGATCTGCTAACATGCGCTGTGCCACGTGTCACCATCACATGCTGCCGAAAATCGCCATCGCCACATGTCTGATTAGCAGGTGAGTCCTCTGACTCTTTTATTTCACATTTACCTGGTTTAGGAAGAAGCACCTATGCTAAAAAGAGAAGAGCTAAAAGAATGGGTGTATGCTATAAATGTGCTCGTATGTTTTGTGATACTCGTTGTCATTCTTTATGAATGGTGTCTGATAACCGTGAAGATAGGATCAATTTCATTATGGATGGCTTGAGTAAGGAGTCTTTGGATGACATATCTAAAACTCTTGAGACGCATCCCAGTGGATATGTGTATCACGAAATTTGCATGTTTATATACACAATTCCGAAAAGAAAGACAACAGTATAGTCTCGGGAATCTGACTATAAAATACCTTGTTTGCCAATTTATAAGAAAATTGGATGGGAAGCTTGTCCCTGACGTATAGACGTCATTCAAGCCGTTACTTTCTTGTAAATATTATATCTCTTTGTCTTTTCCTAATAATTGTGATTTGTTTTGTTATTTTCTTTTATTTTCTCCGACAGGATCCAGACTTTTTGACCTTTCACGATTTATTTTAATGTTTAACTAATAATTATCATTTCGCAGGTACTAGTGCTATTATTACTAACCCTTTTCAGGTGTTATAAATTCAACTCATCATTGCACTTTTGAAGGCATCCAAATTTGAGAAAAGAAACATACATAAAATGGAAGCCACTTCAAGAAGATGAGTTGTAAATATCTGTGTCTTTTGTGGTACTAGTGTTGGTACTAAGCCACAATATGTAGCAGCAGCTTAGGAAATGGGACAAGTCTTAGCTGAAAGGAATATGCACCTAGTATATGGCGGTGGCAATCTTGGACTAATGGGGATCATTTCAAAGGTCGTACAGGATGGATGCAGTCAAGTCTTGGGAATCATCCTAAAACTTTTGGTGGAGGTAAATCTGATAGGACCATCATACGGAGAGGAACTAATTATGCCAGGTATGTCTGAACGATGGTAGAAATGATTAACCGTGCTGATGCTTTTATTGCTTTGCCATGTGGCTTGGGCATGATGGAGGAAATCTTTACAGTATTATCTTGGGAAAACTTGAACATACACCAGAAACCAATTGGACTGTTCAACGCAGATGGATTTTATGATTTTCTTTATGTATTTCTTGATGATGCCCGGTGAAATGGGTTCGTGTCAAAACCTTTAAAAGAACTCATTTTCACTGCCAGAACTGCCCCAGATTTAATTGACCAAATCTTAGCCTTTGAACCAAAAATTGACCATATCCTTTCTAAGATAAACTGGTCTGATAATGATTGTAAGAAGAGTCGGATAAATCTGGATCTTAACCTTTAAATTTCCTTCGTAGATATAGAATTTCAGCTAACCAGGTACTATCTTCTAAACTCAGCTTCTACTTTTTAAGACATTGGGGACAATGTCTCATTTAGGTTTGAGGGTGGGGAATAGTTGACTAGTAACTTTTTTTTATGTTGTTTTTATTTTTAATCCAAAATTTTTCGAAAAAATTCAAAAAAATTAAAAATTCAAAAAATTCAAAAAAATTTAAAAATTTTACAAAAATTAAAAAAAAATATTTTGTGTTTTTATGTTTTTAATTTGATTAATCTGGTGAAATTGGTGTGAAACAGCTGTGTAAGGAGTTCCCACTCCTGAGACGTATCTCAACCTATTTCGGAACAAGTTAATTTTTGTTTATTTCCTTTTGAATTATTTAATTTGTGAATTTTCATATGCTCAGTTGACAGGTATTATCAACATACATGGTAACATATGGATATGAGTTGTAATTGAAAAGTTTGTAATATTCAGTGCTCTGGTTTAATTGGAGGAAGAATCTTAAAAAAGCGATGGGATAAAAAAAAGGGTATGAGATCCGAGTTATTAAGTCTGTATGGGTGTTTTAACACCTAGTGCCCTAAAACCAACTGGTTTGGGAGTCACTGGTCCAAAGCTCGCTACATGGATCAAGGATGTTGTAAAAAAATATATATCTGAAGTCTGAGTAATTAAGTCTGTAGGGGTGTCTTAACATCTGGTGCCCTAAAGCCAACTGATTTGGGAGTCACTGGCCTAAAGCTCGCTACATGGATGGAAGATATTGTATAAAATTAAAAAAAATCAGAAAAATCAGAAAAATATTCCATTGTTTAAAAAAAGGTGTAAATTCTGATATAACTTTAGGACAAAAATATTACATTCTTTTCAACTTCTTGTGACTATTGTGGGGAAAAATGAGTTGATTAATATTTTGTTGGCTGTCTGTATGGAGAATGGTAAAAATAATCGGAGAATTTACTTATTCGGTAATTTAGAAAGAAAGAAAACAACTCTAAACTTGGATGAGAAGTTTCACATGTTTAGTCACTAACTTCTTTATTCTCTTTTCTCATATTTTTGTTTTTGTGTGCATTAGTTTTACTATCTTTTTACTTTTGTAAAACGTTTGTGGATATTGTTGATGTAAGCCCTCACGAGACTACAACTCGTCCATTAGGGACACCTATGGGTTTAAAGGCTTGTTGCATACGCTAAATGCAACCGTGATCCCTTCGAAAGTGGCTTAGCTTAATTTTATTTTAAAGATGTTTATGTTATTTTGTTGTTTTGCTCGAAGACTAGCAAAATGTTAGGTTTGGGGATGTGATGAGTGGTAAATGTATCACTATTTCTCAATCATTTGACATAATATTTTGTATAGATTCTTGATTTTTGTGAATATTTTGAAGTGTTTTGTGTTATTTTGTAGATAAATAAGGTTTCAGGACTCTCTGGAAGTGATTTGGGCCCAAAACAGTGAAAAATAGATAAAAGGATAAAATTATAATTTCACGCGTCGCGACTCGTAAGCCTTTGGCGTCGCGACCGCTAACGTGCGCCGCCTGCTAAAATGCGCCATGCCACATGTCACAATCTGAGAAGTTTGCTAAAATACGCCGGATGCTAACGTGTGCCGTGCCACGTGTCATCATCACAACAGATCTGCTAACGTGCGTCGTGCCACGTGTCACCATCACATGCTGCTGATAATTGCCATCGCCACGTGGCATCCACATCAGTCACATGCCGAGTCAACTTGCCACGTGTCGGACACGTCATCATCAGCCAATCATCTTGTGCCACGTGTCATCATCATATGCTGCCGACAATCCACATCGCCACATCAGCACAATTATTGAGTAATCATTCAGCTGCTGCGCCGCCCTGCCACGTGTCAATAGTGCCGCATTTGGCGCCGTAAATTACGGCGCATCGCGATTCTCAAAAGGTTGTCGCGTCGCGACGTGCCAAGTCCATCAACCCCTATAAATTCAGCTCGAAATTTCAGTTTTAGATTCATACTTTTCTCTCTATAATTCCTAGTGAATACTAAGAGGATTGTATCTTGTTTGTTTAAATTCAGTTCTGTAATTAATTCAATTTACTTTTACGCAATTTACTTTTACGCACAATACTTACTTTTCTTTACTTTTTCAGTTTTTACTTTTACGCAATGAGGAGGTAACTCTCTTCTGCTGGGATAAAAGGTAAAGCTTTTATTACTGCTATTTAGATTAATCTCCCTTAAATATAATATATAAACTAGTTAAAACCTGACTTAAAAAGGATGCCGCTATATTGGCTGGTTGGTAATTAATTATAAATTGGTTTTAACCTGACTAAACAATGATACTGCTATATTGGTCGGTTGGTAATTAATTATTAATTTGACTTAATCAGGTTACCGCCTATATGGCTGGTTGGTAATATCACACAAGTTAATATATTATATTAAGGGAGATATCTAAAATAGTAGTAATAAAAGTCGATCCTTTAACCCCCAACATTTTCTTTTATTGTAATTTTACTTTTTTTATTTTATTTCCAGCCTTTACTTTTCAGCACTTTATTTTATGTCTTTTATTTTTAAGTTTTTTACTAGTTGTAAATATGTGTCGTAGCTAAGCCCGTTATCTGGGGTTGTGATGAAATCCAATATCACCGGTTTATAAGGGGTTATTTTATAGTTTGGGTAATATAAAGGTTTACTTATTAAGTCTTAAGCTTAATGCTTCTTGTTGTCTGATCACTAATAATATTGATCTGGTAAACTTAAAATAAACTTGAAAAAAGAATTTTAGGTTTCAGCCTTAGATTTAATAGCCCACGATCTTCCTTGAGGATAGATAACCCTTTAATAGATTTCCTTACAGGATAGACATATACCTGTCGGGTGGGGGTAGCCACAATTGGAACTTAATCTTAATGAATTCAGGTAACTTGGTTGACATAGACATATGATTAATTGGGTTACACTGGGTATTTACATCCGACCATCAACAGAGGCTTTTGCAGAATTTCGTGTTCCAGGTTAGTAAATCATTATATTACACAACATAAGATAGCCACTTCATCTTTAAAAGATATTGGAAAGAAAAACAACCCTGGATAGTTTCAAAATATTGAATTTTCTCCAACTACTTTATCGCTGTTTTATTTACTTCTTTTAATTTTAAAAGTCACCATTCAATCAAACAATCAATCCATTAGATACTCATAATAATTTGGCTTCATAAATTAATAGATTAAGTATTAAGTCCTCATGGGATCGATACTTTTTATACTACTTGAACGATACGTGCAATTGCGTTATACGCATGTGATTGCACCGATCAGCCACGAAATTTCTTGAGAGATTCTTTCCACCAGCTAAATTAGCTCAACTTAGGGCAGAAATTAGTATATTTAAGCAGTTGGAGACTGAGACTTTATATGAAGCATGAGAGCTCTTTAAGGATCTACTACGAAGATGCCCATAACACGATTATGCAGACTGGGTCCAGATTCAGTTGTTCTATAATGGGCTTAATAGTTCGAATAGGACTGTGGTTGATGCAGCAGCTGGGGGAGCTCTATTCAAGAAATCAGCTGATGACGCCTACAATCTGTTAGAAGAAATGGCCATTAACCACTATCAATAGCCAAGTGAACGTGCTATGGTGACCAAAGTGGCTGGAATATATGAAGTGGACCCTCTCGTAGCACTTACAGCTCAAATTTCCACCATATCTACTCAAGTAGCAGCCCTCACAAATCCACGAGCACAAGCATCTATTGAATCAGCGGCGGCTACAAATATGCGGTTATTGGAAGGAAACCCGAACTTTGAGCAAGTTGAATATGTGAACAATCGGAACTTCAATAGCTATAGAGGCAATCCTGTGCCTAATCGCTATCATCCAAACTTGCCATATGCTAATACAGAGAATACCTTGCAACCTCCATCGGGCTTTGGCTATCAAAGAGCTGAGCAGAAATCTTCCTTGGAAGATATCATGAGCACATTTGTTGCTAATACTTCAGCGAGGTTTAAGAAGAATGAAGCAAGGTTGAACAATATTAAGACATAATTGGAAAATATCGGGACAACAATGAAGTCCTTAGAAACACAGATTGGGCAGATTACTTCTTCCATAACCAAGCAGCAGTAAGGGGTATTTGGATAAACTGCCACAGTCGCCAAGCTATCTTTTTCATGTCAAAACAGCTTGCAGATACAAAAGAAGAAGTCACCATGACCACTTGGGTGGTTGCGTCTAGCTGACGACGTTAAACTTAGCGCAAGCGGGGAGGAAACCCTTGCATTGTTCTATTATTATTTTATTTATTTTTAATTTTATTGTGTGCTATTTATTTATTTGTTTGTTTGCATGTTATTCATGCAGGTAGTATGAAACACACAAAGCTCGCGCAACCAAATTCTGACCAGCATGAGCCTGATCAACTCCATTCACGGTAGTGTTGCTCCTTAATTTTATTTCTTTCTGTTTATCTTTCATTGAGGACAATGCAAGTTTTAAGTTTGGGGGTGTGTGTATGGAGTGATAGTTGCATGTAGTGATAGTTCCTGTTATAAAAAAAATATTTTTCTTTAATTTTTATTTTTATTCTTTGATAGTGAAGAAAAAGTCTAATGATGATTTTGTTTGCTTTAGATGAAATTTTATAAGTCTCAATTGATTTTTATCTGATGCCTTGAGTAGAGGATCTAGGTTAGACTCGTAAGCACTTAATAATAGGTTTTTAACAGTAAGAACCTAGGTAGTTGGCGAAGTGACAAGTTGAAGAAATTGTTTGCGATGAATGACCATTTACTTATATGTCTATCTCAATATGCTATTATTATGATGTATGGTATGATAAGAAAAATAAACCACCTATAATTGATAAGCGTGAAGCTACCCATGGGCGAGTATTAGGACCACCATGAGGAGAAATGCTACCTGAAATGGTACCTGTGTTGAAAAAAAAGCAGAATAAAAAAAAAGAATAAAATCATACTATACGGAGCAAAGAAAAGCAAGTACAGAGTAAAATTGAGATATCTAGGTTGGTTTGACCCATAAGATCTCAATTTTGAAATGAAATCATCGAGTTAGCTTACTTATGAGTCGAGCTGTGAATAAAATTATACACACACTGTGAGTCTGGCTTAGATGGTTTATTCAAGAACTTGGATTTGAGTCGCAATTGCGTACTTTGAAGATTCTCTGATTTCATTGATATGCATTCTTTGAGGACAATATTATGCATAACTATCAGGATTATTTTATTTGTTTTTATTATTTTTTTCATGATTGCATGATTGTCTGTGAATGACGTTTGTGGGTGTCGTTGCTGTAAGCCCTCACGAGACTATAACTCTTCCACTAGGGCCGTCTAGGGGTTTAAAGGCTTGTTGCATACGCTAAATGCAATCGTGATCCCTACGAAAGTGGCTTAGTTAATTTAGTTATTTTTATTTGTTTATTTGAATTTTATTTTATTTTGTATTTTGCTCGGGACTAGCAAAACCTTAAGTTTGGGGGTGTTTGATAAGTGCGGTTTATACCCACTTATTTCGGCATTCTTAGCTTATTATTTTGCTAAGTTTCGTATCATATAATGTCATTTGTAGTTTTTTTACGTGTTAATTGTATGAAGCATTAGAACATCAAGAATGGAGCAAATACACATGTTTCAGGACCTATTGAGAGCATCAGACTCAAGAATTGGCAAAACCAGCATCAGTTGCGCACTGAATTTAAAAAGGCTATAAATTTTGATATAGAAAGAGTTACGAGACCCATAATATATCGATTTACATGTACTCGATGAGATATAGTCAATTGTAGGAACTGGCGCGGCGGCGCCCAAGTTCTTAGCACCGCGGCACCCTTAGCAAAACCAGTCTCATACATTGCACCCGCGAGTTGGGCACCGCGGCCCCCAAAGACCAACGCCGCGGTGCCCCGTAGCCCCCAAAATCACCAAATCTTAGGGTTTTCATGTACCAATGAACCCAGGGCTTTATTATAAATAGATAAGCTCGTCCAAGATTCAAGGGGGAGGCCAAATACATAACATAAAGTCATAAAACACATATTTTTAGAGAGCTTCAATGAGGAGAATTGAAGAGAGACAAGAAGAGACAAAGTCGTTGACATCCGAAGAGGAAGGGATTCAATTCAGGTTTTATCTCTTTATTAGAAATCTAATGATTTACATGTTCATAACCTTATTGTAATTATTTTAATCTTTAGTCATGAACTACTCCATAATTCTATAGGAGGATGATGTAATTGATGCTTGAATTTATGTGTTGTTTTGCTATTTTAATTCATATAAAGTTTGATTTAAGTTTATTTATATTCTTTTGCGTTTAATGCTTTGTGTTTGCTGGCCACAAATATAATGATGAATGTTTGAAATCTATCACTCGGGAGAGGGGGTTTTGACTAGATGTAGAGGATATAACTTAGGAATCTTATAGAGTATGGGAGGATATATGAGTTTCTTTGAAGTCGTTAACAAAGAATCATAAGGCGTAATGAGTTATTGATTTCTAGATTTTTATAGGGATATCGAAGTCTGTAATTAATAATATTTTCATTGTTACTCGGAAGAGTGAGTGAATACTTTAGGACTCTGGACTTATAAACAAAGCAATTGAATAAGAGTTGAATGGCATAACAATTCCATAGGGGATAGTTAGGTGAAATCGGACTTAGAATCTCTTTAATATTGGCTCTTTTCTCAAATATCTTTATATATTATTTATTTAGTTTAATCTTTATAAATTGTTTTCTAAATAAAGTTGTGATTACCAATTATAGTACTTAGTGCGAATTGAACACAATCCATGTGGGTTCGACACTCTTCACTCATCTTTACTAAAACTTGACATCGTATATTTACGGTACGATATAAAATATCGCAACAATAGGTATTAAGTCCTTGTGAGATTGATACATTTTATACTACTTGAGCGATACATGTGTGTTTACCATCGATCAGTTGTGAAACACATTTACCCATATAGAGCTATTGACATTGAGAATTCTAAGGATGGTGATGTATTTACAGTGAATGGACAACATCTGAAACCATTTTTGGAGAGTTCAAATTTTCAAGAATTTTTTTTCCTTTCAAACCCAGTGTACAGTGATTGATTGATTTTCTTTTCTTTTATTTTGTATTTGTCTAATTTTCATCTTTTTCTTGAGTTTTGCAGTATTTTTTCTCTTTTCTCTTTTTGTTAGAATCTTGCACCCGGTTAAACAGCGGATAACGGTACTATGTGACTCTAAGTCAGTTTTTTTTCAGTTTCTTAAAATTACTGATACCATACAATTAAGGCTTGGAAGAAACTCTTGCAAAACTCCAAAATCATTTTCCTTCTCTCCCCCAAAATGCTTTGATGAAAATTTACAAATCATGTACCGAAAGAATGAGGCTTGTTATGATCCATGGTATTCCTAGTGATATTCATTGTGTAATTGAAGTAAGGGTTCGCTTGACAGGTGAGTCATCTGACTCTTTCATTTCTCACATGTCTGGTTTAGGGAAAAAACACCTATGCTAAGAAACAAATAGCTAAACAATAAGGTGTTTGTTATAAATATGCATGTTGGACGTGCAACCCTTGTTTTCATTCTTTAAGAATGGTGTCTGATAATCGCGAAGATAAAATTCAATTTATTAGAGATGGCTTGAGTAAGGAGTCTTTAGATGATATTTCATTGACTCTTGAGACACATTCTAATGGACATGTTCATCAAGTAATTCACAATTTGCATACACAATTTCAAAAAGAAAGACAACAATACAGTCTTGGGAATCTGACTTTCAAAGACCTTATTTGCCAATTTATAAGAAAATTGGATGGGAAGCATATCTCTGACCCATAAGGCGTTCAAGCCGTTACTGGACGTAAAATCTGATGAAGTTGAGAGCCATAATCACAACAACCAATACATATTGTTTCAATTTATTGCTTTGATTTCCTTTATTTAAAATTACTGTTTTGATTTCCTTTACTTTAATTTACTTTTGTCGAAAATATCTAAACTTTTTGACTTTCACGATCAATTTTACAGTTCATCTAACAATTGTTATTTTGCAAGTACTGGTGCTTTTATTACTCACCCTTTTTGAGGATCCATAAATATTACTCGTCATTTCTCTATTCTACATATCCAAATAAGAGAGAGAACAAAAATGGAGACAATTTCAAGAAGACGAGTCACTAATATTTGTGTGTTTTGTGGAACTAGCTCTGGAACTAAACCAAAATTTGTTGTGGGTGCAAAAGAATTGGGTAGAGTTATGGTAGAAAGAAACATGCACTTAGTATATGGCGGTGTAAATCTTAGATTGATGGGATGTGTTTCAAAGACCGTGTAAGAAAGTGAGAGTCAAGTTTTGGGGATCATTCCAAAACTTTTGGCAGATGAAAACCTCATCGGAAAATCAAATGGAGAAACACCCAATGAGGTTTCTTCCCCTGGGAGTTGACTGGTGAGTCCCATTGAGAAACACCCAGGGATGGCGCACACGGGGAGTCTTCTTCCCCCGTGGGGTATCTTTCTAACCGCCTCGGATCAGGAGAATGATGGCATGGGGAGGTTTCTGCCCTCATAGCGTTTGCAGACTCCAGAGCCGCCCAACATGAGGAGGTCTTTGCCCTCATGGCTCGGTCCCTCACCGATCCGTAGCTCGACTAGCCGTGACGCTAAATTGTAAGGTTCATAATTATGTTTTGGGAGGCATCAGGCAGGACGCTGCCTTGGGGCACCCGAGTTGTTATCTTTTCGGGTCTGTGTGGAGTATGTGCTAAGTCACCTCTGTTGTGCTAACTTAGTCTTGTTTCCACTTTTTGTTTTTGCTGATGCCCAGTAAGGGGACGCCTGCGCGGGGATCCGTAGAGCCTCAGAGGTTGAAATTCTTCTTTCATGATTAAGTCTCATAAGTTTCACCAGCTTGGGGCTGGATTCGTTCCGCCGAGACTATTATGTTTTACCAGCTTGACACGTATAACGCAAGCGTACGTATCGTTCAAGTAGTATAAAAAGTATCGATCCCATGAGGACTTAATACCTAATCTATTAATTTTATGAGGTCAAATAATTACTAGTATTTAATAGGTTGATTGATTGATTTGAAATTGTGATGATTTTGAATTTAAAAATAAGTAAATAAAATTGCACAAATGTAGGTTTAAGAAAAATCAATATTAAAAACTATCTAGGGTTGTGAATCTTTCTAATATCTTTTAAAAGATGAAGTGGTTATTTCATGGTTGTGTAATAAATCGGTTTACTAACCTGGAACACTAAATTATGCAAAAGCCTATGTCGATGGTCAGACGCAAATACCCAGTTTAACCCAATTGAACCAATGTCTATGTCAACCAAATTATCTGGATTCATTAAGTTTAAGTTCTAATTATGGCTACCCCCGCCCGACAGGTATATGTCTATCCTGTAAGGAAATCTATTAAAGGGTTATCTATCCTCAAAGAAGATCGTGGCCTATTAAGTTTAAGGCTGAAACCTGAAATTCCTTTGTCAAGTTTATTTTAGATTTACCACATCAATCTTATTGGTGATCAGAAAACAAGAAGCATTAAGCTTAAGACTTAATAGTAAACCTTTAAATTACCCAAACTATAAAATAACCCCTTATAAATCGGTGATATTAGAATTCATCACAACCCCAGATAACTAACTTAGTTACGACACAAATACTAGGGCTAGTAAAAACTTAAATAAAATAAAAGACATAAAGTAAAATGCTGAAAAGTAAATTGCTGAAAAGTAAATGACGGAAAGTAAATGCTGAAAAGTAAAATACTGAAAATTAAATGCTGAAAAGTAAATGCTGAAAGCAAATTACTGAAAAGTAAATGCTGAAAAGTAAATTGCTGAAAAGTAAACGCTGAAAGTATTGCTGAAAAGTAAATAAAGTAAAAGTACAATAAAAGAAAATGCTGAGGTAAAAGGATCCACTTTTATTACTTCTATTTTAGATATCTCCCTTAATATAATATTTTAACTTTGCATGATAATTAGCAACCAGCCATATAGGCGGTATCCAGATTAAGTCAAATTAATAATTAATTACCAACCGACCAATCAGGCGGTATCCAGTTTAGTCAGGTTAAAACCAATTTAAATAATTACCAACCGACCAATATGGCCGTATCCTCGTTAAGTCAGGTTTTAACTAGTTTATATATTATAATTAAGGGAGATTAATCTAAATATTAATAATAAAAGTTTTACCTTTTACCCCATCAAAGGGGAGTTACCTTCTCATTACTGAAAAGTAAAAACTGAAAATTAAAGAAAGAAAAGTAATGTGCGTAAAGTAAAAACTGAAAAGTAAAGAAAAGAAAGTGCGAAAGCGGAAATTAATTACTGAAAGCTGTAAATAAACAAACAAGATAGAATCTTCTTAGTATTCTTAAGGAATTCCTTAGAAGAAAGTATATATTTACAAATGAAATGGCTTGGTATTTATAGGCAAAATTTTCCCTCCATCAAATCATCCACCAAATCCATTATTAATTGCTCCACTAATTGCTTATCATGTTTGGTGGTGATTTGATAATTTTTATTATTTATTTATTAATTTATTTTTTGCTTTGAAAATGATTGAAAATGACTTTAATAATTACACACAACACATGTCTGGATGGTTCATCAATTTCGGGCATGAAATCTTCAGAATTCGAAATTATTTTGTCTTTCAAAGTTGTAGATCTTTGAGTCTTATTTAATCCGGAACTTGAATCAGCTCAATCCGATATGGAGTAAAGAGTTATGCCCAAAATACGACAAATGCACAAAACTGGAATTTCCAAAACTGCACTTCGTTAAAACGCCCTTTCAAGTTTCCAATCTCCAAAATTAATATGTCAAGTCCAAATTTTGCCCTTATTTGACCCATATTTCATCCTAAATGATTTCATTGTGTCCCAATATTATTTTATCTGTAAAATAAACTAAAACACATCCAAACGTTCATCAAACCCGAGAAACTAAACAAAATATTAAGTAAAAGGTGGTAAATATTGATATATTTTCCGCTCATCACACCCCCAAACCTAACATTTTGCTAGTCCTCGAGAAAAACAACAAAATAAAATACAAGAAACAATTAAAATTAAACTAAGCCACTTTCGTAGGATCACGGTTGCATTTAGTGTATGCAACAAGCCTTTAAACCCCTAGGTGTCCCTAGTGGACGAGTTATAGTCTCGTGAGGGCTTACAATAACGATACCCACAAACGTTTTACAAAAGTAAAAAATATAATAAAACTAATGCACCCAAAAGTAAAAAGACAAAAGAAAAGAGAATAAAGAAGTTAGTGACTAAACAGATGAAACATTTAATCCAAGTCAATAGTTGTTTTGTTTCATTCTAAATTACCGAATAAGTAAATTCTCCGATTACTTTTACCATTCTCCAAATACACAGTCGACAAAATTTTAATCAACTCATTTTTGCCCACAACAATCACAAGTGCAGTTGATAAGAGAGTAATATTTTTGTCCTAAAGTTTTATCAGAATTCACATCTTTTTGCAGCAATAGAATAATTTTTCTGATTTTTTTTATTTTATTCTTTGATTTTTGATTTTTTTATTTATATACAATATCTTCTATCTATGTAGCGAGTGTTGGGTCAGTGACTCCCAAACTAGTTGGCTTTAGGGCACCATGTGTTAAGACACCCCTACGGACTTAATTACTCAGACTTCAGATATATATATATTTTGCAGCATCTTTGATCCATATAGCGAGCTTTGGGCCAGTGACTCCCAAACCAGTTGGCTTTAGGGCACTAGGTGTTAAAACACCCTTACAGACTTAATAACTCGGATCTCAAATTTTTTTTTTTTTACTCCATCACTTTTTGAGATGCTTCCTCTAATTAAACTAGAGCACTGAATATTACAAACTTTTCAATTTTAGCTCATGTCTGTATATTACAATGCATGTTGATAATATCTGCTAACTGAGCATATGAAGATCCATTTTAGTCAGTTTTATGGAGAATTTACAAATTAAATAATTTAAAATGAAATAAACAAAAACTAACTTGTTTCAAAAATGGTTTGAGATACGTCTCAGGAGTGGAAATTCCTTACACAGTTATCTCTTACCAATTTTACCCTTTTAGTCAAAATAAAAACACAAAAACACAAAATATTTTTGTAATTTTTGAAAAAATTTCAATTTTTTTTTGTATTTTTCGAAAAATTTTGGACTAAAAATAAAAATAACACAAACTAAAAACAAGGTACTGATCAACTAATTCCCTCCCCCAAACCTAAATGAGACATTGTCCCCAATGTCTTAAATAGTAGAAGAAGAGTTTAGAAGATAATACCTGGTTAGCTGAAATTCTATAGGAAATTAAAGGTTAAGATCCAGATTAATCTGACGCCTCTTACCACTATCGTCCTCGGACCAATTTATCTTTCATAGGTTTTGACACGAACCCATTTCTCCGAGAATCATCAAGAAACACACAAAGAAAATCATAAAATCCATCAATGTTAAACAGCCCAATTGGTTTCTGGTGTATGTTCAAGTTCACCTAAGATAGCACTATAAACTTATACAGCAACCATGATGTACATGTTTCCGAATGATGGAACAAAGGGTCTCATGAAATCAATACCCCACACATCGAATATCTCCATTTCCAGAATGTTTTTGCAACGGTCCTTCATTTCTCTTTGAAATATTCCCCATTCTTTGGCACCTGTCACATTGAAGAGCAAAAATATAAGTGTAGGCACTGCATTTTTGCATATAAGTCCCTATGATGAGTCTCATTTGGAGACACTACCTTTTAAGTCACGGAAGTCGCGGGAAACGGACGTCGGAAGGGGAAATTTTGAATAAGTATGTCATCAGATTCATTTCACAAGTTCACTGTTTTCATTCGTGCTGCGTTCGTTACCACGTTCGAACGTCGCAGATTGTGGGCGTTCGTGTAGCGTTCGAATCGGCGTTTGAATGGTGTCGGTATTTCTGGTTTTGCTGCTAGCCTCACACCCAAGCCCAATTAGCCCACCAAAGCCCATAAAACACATCCCAATTAATTAAATACATATTTAACACATGGCAAAATTAAATAAAATCTAAAAACCATATACCAATTTAAAATAAAATCATACCAATTTAAAATCAATCAAAAATATTATATACCAAACTAAACAAATTGTATGCCTAATCAAAACAAATTAAATATATTAACTTCCTAATTAACCAAATTTTGTCCCCCAATTAATCTTAGGCTTTCCTTGCATGACACCAAATCATATCCCCCTTTAATGCACCAAATCCCTTCCTTGTCAAGCAAGGATTCACCCATCCCCTTTGCCTATAAAAACAAAGCTATTCCAACCCTTGAATCCTCTCACTTTTTACGCATATACAGCAAAAAAAGAGCTATCAATTCACGCCTAAGACAATAACAAGAAGCAAGAAATAGCCCCTACATCCACCAAAACAGTAGCCCCACACAGCCCTCAATAATACCGAAACAGCAGCCCCATATAATCCCCCTACACTACCAAAAATCATAGCCTCATACAGCCCTAAACTATCGAAAATCACAGCCCCTAAAACATCTAAAACAGTAGCCTAAAAACATCCAAAATAGTAGCCTAAAAACACCAAAAACAAGGACCGAAATACAGCAGCAAAACAGCAGCGAAACGGAAGGAAAACAGCCGCCCGAACAGTGAAGCAGAAAAGGGAAACGCTGAACAAGTGAATCAGAGGAGTTGCGGAGCATCCCCCCTTCCGACGACCGCGTACGGTACTTCCGAGAGTTGGCATAAAAGGTTAGACCTGAGGGCACTTTTTGTATTCATTTTTTACTCATCTTTTAATTGTTTTAATTATTTATTTCGTATGAGAGTCGTTTATGGATGCATGTTGTGGTTTTGAATAAAATGGAAAATGTGTCGCCTCTTGTGGTATATAGGATGGAAACCTAGACATAAATTTCGTAGCCGAATCCGAAGGACGGTAGTGCGGTCTGTACTTGGGATACAACTCCACGTACCACTTGAGCAAACATCGCATATTTTGTTTTATGTTTGTTTTGATTTGTTTATTATCCGCTATTTAAATTCTGCATTTTATTTGTTTGAGTAATGATAAGGTAAAGTGCATGGGCTTAGTAAGTGTGATTAAAGGTCCTCTATTTCGAGGGGTTAAAATCCCTTACCACGATGTTTTGTCGCGCCGGATGATGTATATTCGGTTGAATGTGATATGTGTTCAATCGGGTATACGAAGTCCGATATTGTTGTTCTTTATTTCTTATATGCATTGTGATATTAGCGCATGGGCTTAGTAAGTGCGATTAAAGGTCCTATATTTCGAGGGGTTAAAATCCTTTCCACGATACTTTGCCTCGCCGGATGACGTATATTCGGTTGAATGTGAGATGTGTTCAATCGGGTATACGAAGTCCGATATTTTTGTTCTTTATTTCTTATATGCATTGTGTTTTTTAGCGCATGGGCTTAGTAAGTCGGATTAAAGGTCCTCTATTTCGAGGGGTTAAAATCCTTTACCATAATGCTTTGCCGCGCCGGACGAGGTACACATGATTTGATGGGAATGAGTTCAATCAGACACGTGAGGTCCTACATTGTAGATTTGTTTGTCTATGTATGTGTTGCATGCATCAGGTCTGGTTCCGTTCGAACGCGTTCTCGAACGCTATACGAACATGAACCTTCTGTTTACCGTTCGAACACTTTTTCGGACACTACTCGAACGTGCACACATATTCTTAGTTTTATCATGCATCAGGTCTGGTTCCATTCGAACGCGTTCTCGAACGCTATACCAACACGAACCTTCTGTTTACCGTTCGAACGCATTTTCGGACGCTACTCGAATGCGCACGCATTTTCTTAGTTTTATCATGTATAAGGTCTGGTCTCGTTCGAACACGTTCTCGAACACTACATGAACGCGAACCTTATGTTTACCGTTCGAACGTGTTTTACAAACGCTACACGAACGCGCAGGTATTTTCGTTGTTTTATCATGTATCAGGTCTGGTTCCGTTCGAACGCGTTCTCAAACGCTACATGAACGTGAACCTTCTGTTTACTGTTCAAACGCGTTTACGAACGCTACACGAACGCTCACACACTGAACTGAGTCTTTTCTATCATACTTTATGCATAATTGCCCTATTAGTTATCCCTTTGTATTACGAACATGATTGCTTCTCTTTATTACGCATGATTGTGCAATTACCATTTATCTGTATTCCCCATATGTATGAGTATAATATGCTTATTAAGTTGTATGTTTGTCGTATGTTAATTTACCTTTATGCATGCGAATTCAGACATAGATTATATGCAAATAGGTTGTATGCAAACATGAAAAATGTGTTATGTGCAAACTTAGATATGAGCTTAGTAAATTATCCTTGGAAATATGTTGCTTAGGCTTGGTTAAATTATTGCACAAATCATTTTATTAGAAGTGGCATTAGAAAGGGACCGTTCTGAACCCAACGGTTTGAGGTATTCCCTTGCGAGAGGTGAGTGCGACCTTAAATCATTTTCCCGATTCACACCGGGTGGCGACTCCATCATTCTCCGATTTAGTTCCCCGCGAGCTATTCTGTACTCCCAACTAGGCCGCGAGCTTAGAACAGCTTCGCCGATTTCTGTGTTCCCACAGTCTTGCGACTCCACTGGGGATAGAGAATTGGCCCTGAAATAATGTCTTGTAATATTATGATTTGTGCTTTAATTAATCGTGTCTACTGTGGGTTAAAAGGGGTTTAATCGAAGGCACTTTTAAGGCTGGGCAATGGTTTGGTGTCTTCCTTCATTCACTACCTTTCTATAAGGAAAAGCTGTGAAGACACCTAGATAATCATTTACTTGTAGCCTATTGTGATGGACTAATTTGGAGGACTCGTTGTTTATTCTTGTCACCAATCGATAAGAGCCTAAGAGGCTAGGGTACTTAAGAGAGCCTCGCTTCACCCTCCCTCTGGGGAATCTACAACGGAAAATCCATCTGACAGTCAGTCACACACAATAACTCGTTGGCACGTACTGTAAGGTATAAAAAAGGTGCGCTCACTTGGTCGCTCGAACCCTTGAGTGGGGAGACCTAGTTGTGGGCAATCTTTCGCTAGCGAGAGTCTTTGTCTACACTCCCGCAAACCCACATGTAGACCGGGGTTGTATGACCCATAGAAACTATTCCTTGTGGACCATCCTCATTTGGATACAGTTGGACTTCTTGTCAGAAATGCAAACTTGTTGGGCTATTTAAACTGGGACGAGTTCGTATCCTATGACAATTGGGCCAAAAGCTTCTGAAATGTTGATGGGCCACTCTGTAGAAATTATTTTTGTATGCTTGTGTTTGGGAACATTGTTGTTTGGATCCATGCGGACCTTTTTTCATGAGGTATGGGCTTGTTGGGCCATTTAAACTGGGACAATAATGTATTTTATGACGATTGGGCCAAAAGCTTCTAAAACGCCAATGGGCCATTATATGTTTGTGTTTAGGAACATTATCATTTGGATACGGTTGGACTTCTTGCTATAAGATGTGAACTTGTTGGGCCATTTAAACTGGGACGAGTTCACTCTATGACAGTTAGCCCAAAAGCTTATATAATGATGATAGGCCGATTTGTGTGAAAATTTTAATGAATTGATATATTCCTTATATCGCATGCATCTCATTCATCTCATGCATACATATATCATGTTAACACCCTCTATGTCTATAAAAGACATCATAGATTCATGTTGGGTAAGGAAATAGGGAAGACTCACTAAAAGACCGGTAACAGATATGAGTACATCCGATAGTGAGGTATCCCGGATAGATCAGTTGGAAAACGGTCTCGCCAAAATTACTGAACAGTTGCAAGCCTTGACTACTGTTGTGGCTGGTATGGCTGTACCTCGTGCTGGGGGGAATTCCGAGAATGTGAGGCGCGAGGAGCCTCCGAATGGGTTGGGGATGATATCCCCGCTTTTAATGACGACATGGCAGAGTATGCAACAGGCAGAGTGATTGGGTCTCAGACAGAATTTCATAAGCTTCAGGATCAGGTTGAAATAGTTACCCGTAAAATGAGGGGTAAACATGAAGAGTTGTTAGATTATGAGGCAATGACCTTCGAATAACAGTTGCCAGCTCAGTTCAAGATGCCGGATATGTCTAAGTTCAACGGGAATGGAGATCCGAGGGTCCATCTCCGTCAGTATGTTCAGTTATGAGTTCAGTGGGTTTATCCAAGCGTCAAGTGCAGAAAATGTTTGGGATGTCACTTGAGGGAGCGCGCGAGATAGTTTGGTATCATAGCCTTGAGAAGAAGATTAGGGAAGATTGGAAGGAACTGGCTGATGCTTTTCTGAAGCAATATGTTACAGATCTGGAGATTGATTTGTCACTCTGAGATTTGGAGAACACTAAGCAGAAGCCGGAGGAAAGCTTCAAAGAGTATGTAGACCGCTGGAGAAGCCAGCTCCTAAAGATGCAGACTCGGCCCTCAGAGAATGACCAAATTAAGATGATTGTCAAGGGCACCAAGCCCTCCATATATTGGAAACTGAGGAGGATGACCTCCATGATCAATGACTTCCGACAGTTGAGGGAAACTGTCATGGATATTAAGAAGAAGAAGAAGAAGCAGAGAATAGAAAGTTTTATGGCCTAAGTAGGAGGCTTATTGGGGGAACATCAGGTACCAAACCGGTTTCTGCGGAGATTGCTGCCATCTGAAATCGGAGATTCTCCAACTTAGGGAGACCCTTGTCTAAAGTGCTGGAGAAATTAAAAAGACAAGGACTTCTGAAACCCCTGTAGACCAAACCACTTCCCAACCCTCCACCACCACATCTCAACCTGAGGCAATACTGTCACTTCCACCAACAGAAAGGCCATGACACTGACAATTGTGCCCGCCTCATGTTGGACAATTATGACCCATAGCGTCACTATTTGTACAGATCATGGTGTTGTTGTACAAATTAACTATGTGACAAAGGAGATTTCACTCTTATCATTTGTGATTAGATCACCAAGATGTATAAATGATGAGAGGTCATTGTGATTTGTTCCTAGATTGAGAATGATATGAGACAGTATCAGTCCACGAAGGATAAATCATTAAATATCCATAGTCAGAGTATTATTGAGATTGGACATCGATAAATACGTAAAAGACTAGTATTATACTTGTGCGCGTTGTGAGGGCACAACGGCATAGTTCTCATATATTTGGGTATAGGATACTCATGCAAGTGTAATAGGAGGTTGTGTTTTACCGATGGTACGGGAAACAGCTTCGCTCTGGATAGACCCCCCTCGGAATTCCATTGGTAGTATAACTATGTGTCTATGGAAGTCCGAAATCAGGGTAGGTGTATTTGGTCTTAACCTGAGACTTGCACCGCTAATACTTGCGACAATCAATATACTTTGGTTGTGGTCGTCCAGGGCTTTAACAGGTTCTGTGTACGCCTATGTTAGGTATATTGAGAATCGTAGTGTGTTGGGTGTGATGTCAAGACGGAAGTGTCACTCCAGTCATATGGAGATGATGGTCGCGTAGGATACGGTACTGGTTCTCTTAAGTACTGCAGTCATCGGGATAATATGACTAGGTCATAGTTATCCGATATAGAGACTAGTTACCAGACATCCGACATGTGCTTCGTACGGGGCAGACACAATTCCAGCCCCAGGCCTAGCACGTGATCATTCGATACTGGATCGACATACGCAATACTACGTATACTACGCCTGATATAGATCATTTATTCCTGTAAGGATATTTCTGGATTATTGGGTAGGCATGGCGCTTTGCTAGAAGCCCACCTTGTCTTGTAAATCGGTAAAACGTAGTACTTGGTACTTACGTGTTCGGATAGTCCGACGAACGAATTTACTGCCAACATATCCGGGGATCTCATGGGTCGCTTCCCGAAGATTCACCGATGACGTATGACTCGCACTTTTAATTAATCTGGGATTAATTAAAAGAGAGAGAAAATTAATCTGGGATTAATTACGGAGATATTTTATCTGGGATAAAATATCAATTAAAGAGAGATAACGATTAATTTGGAATTAATCGGTTAAATTAATATATTTGATATATTAAACGAAATTGGATTTTGACGCGGAATTAAAATTAGCTTTTAATTCGGGTGAACGAATTAATTTAGAATTAATTCGTTAGCGATGTGAATAGTGATTTCGCAAGGCATAATCATTTAATTACGTCACAATGGAAAATTCGTTAATTTGGAATTAGCGAACCCGAGCCCGGGATTATTTGCGAGCGCATTCGCATTTCGAATTCGAGTGCAGCACGCAAGTCAAATCAAGCGTCAAATCGCTAGTCGCATCTAGCGTCACATCATTCGTCAATCAAGTGATGGATGTCTTTCACTTTGAGTGATTGACGCCAGTCACTATTCACTGAGTGATGGATTGATGAAGTGATGTGTGTGGTTGGTGCCATTAAGGCTTGACTTTTTGAAAGCCAAATTCATGGTAAATGAATTTGAAATTCACATTTGGGCAACAAACACACAACTCTCTATCTCTCTCATCTCATCTCTCTCTCTCGCCCAACATGGGCAATTTCTTTACTGGTTTGGCAGCTCACTGCCGTGAGCCAAGAGGAAATGGGAAGCAAGTGTGGTGATTTTTGTGGCAACAATCACAAGAGCTAGCACTCCGAGAGATATGCGAAGGTGATAGGGAAGTCCACCCATGAACCGGGAATCGTTTGACGAAGCTTGGAGCTCAACCAATGGCCGAAAACAGTGGACTACACACAGCCACTGCCGTGAGCTTCACAGTGAACAGAATTTGATTTGTTCATTGCCGCGTCGCTCAACCGATCGATGTGAGTATTCTGCAACTTCATTGATTTGTATTCGCACTTATTCATGCTTGTTTAATGATCTTGGGACCTTAGCAAAAACCAACAATGGTATCTTGAGCAAGGTTAAGCATGAAATTGTTTAGGGTTAAAATTTGGGTAAAAATGTGTTTGAGCATGATTTATGAAATTGGATGAATGAATATGTTTAAATGTGTTTTAATTGAGGATTGATTTGATCAATTTGTTGAAATTGTGTTTGGAACAAATTTCCCCAAATTCTTTGGCTTGGCCGAATGGAAGACTTGCCCTAATGTCTTGGAATTTTTGTTTTTTGATTCATTGGATGACTTGAAAACGATTGGGAATGTTGATTTAATGTTTAATTTGATTCAATTGGATTGGATTTGAAATTGGATATAAAATCCCCACATTGCTGAGAGCTTTAGCATGTAAAATTGGGTTTGATTTTTTGATAAATTGTGTTGGACATGATTTAATCTTGGTTAGCATGATTAATTAGCTAAATTGATGTTTTAGAAATGTTAATTGGTAATTAATTATGTATGCACTTTGTTTAATTAAATTAGAAATTGGATTTTTGGAATTTAATTAAATTGGGCCTATTTTGTAAATTGGGCTTTTAATGTTGTTATTGGGCTTATTGGGCTTGGTTGTACCAAGATGGGTTTAGGCAAAATTGGTTGGATCCAATTAGGCCCAAAACCGCTTCCATAAAGCCCAAATGCGACTAATGGACCTTTAAAGTTTAATTGGGCCTAATGGGCCAAAATTGATTTCTGGGCTTATAGGGTAATTCCCAGATTGGATTTTGGTTATTCGGTTTGACCCGAGTTGACCAAAAGTCCACACCTTAAGAAATTAATTAAAAGCCCATTGGACTTTAATTAAATTGACGTTGGACGTTAATCGGGCTTTGAGACCCGTAACGATTAAATTTGGAATTTAAGTCGTAAAAGGTTTATTATTAAAGTGTAATGTTTAATTTGGAATTAAATAAGCGAATTAGAATTAAATGCATATTGAATTGGATTTAATTATGTAGTTTAATTTAATTCAAGAATTCGTACTTTGAGTACTTATTCGCAAAACGAGTTTGACTCTGCAAAACAAATCGTTGTTTGAACATTTGATGGTCACTAATTATCAGATTAATTAATTTGATTAGATTGATTGATAACATGCTTGTGTGAATACATGGTTGCGATGCATGAATAATGTATATCGGATGGATATTAGATGGGTGGGGCAATTTTAGAAGTTGTTGTAATAAATTTGATTTATTAATTGGACCTGCGTGTCCAGCCTTATTACTCATTATTCTTTGTATTCTCTTCTCACATATTCCCCTCAATGTAAATGAGGTTTCTTTAGAAGTGTAGTGTAACGGGTAGAAGTAAATACATGTGCTAGCGGGAGAGAGAAAGGGAGAAATTGATCTAGGATCAATGTGTAAAGTATCCATCCGCATATCATTATTATTTATTATACGTGCTTTATTATGTGTTTAGAATGCATGTTTAAGGGTGTATGATGATGAGACCTTAACAAAGATAATAAATTGGTTGCCAATTTGCACTCGAAAAACCCTCGCAATATTAAGCATTTTCCTTCCATTGAGTGATTCTCACTCAAGATCCGAGACTGGCATTGGCTTGTTGTCCAAAGTCAAGGCCTTTGTCCGTCGAAGATGTGTTTGAATCACGAAGGCTTTGTTCCATATTGGTGTCTTGTCCAAGTTGTGGTTTGTTGGCCAAAGTCAAGACCACTTCTTGTCCTTCGACATTGATTACGAAGCTTTCCATGGTCAATGGGTCACGCTTGACTGGGATCACTAAGTTTGTTGTGCCAAAGCCAAGGCTTAGTTGATTCAGAGGAAAAAAGTTAGGTAATATATTGGATATATTGGCATATATAAGATATATGTTTCGGACTTGGATGTCCCCCTACTGGATCTAGGAATTGGATTGGATCCAATTGATCTTAGAGATCTATCTAGTTAATTATCATACAATTTGTTGGCCAAAGTCAAGATTGTGTGATATTTAACGGGATCCTAGCCTGCTAGGAAACACGGTTTCCCGAGTACTCGACAGAGGGTTAGAGGCTCGCCGAAAAATAATGGGAGGCAAGAATTAAATTTGCAATATTCGTTTAATTACTTGTCATACGCGCTCAATCAAATATCATTCGTCATATATATTAAATGTTAGTTGGACTAATATTTAAACGTTGTTTTAATTAATAGTTGGACTATATTCAAACTATTCATTTATAGTTGATTTTATAATTGGATTATAGTAATCAATATAATTGATTTTAATCTATTAAATTATAGTTGATTAAATGGTTGGACTATTGCAATCATTATAATAAATAATACCGAAATCGTTGATTAAATAGTTGGACTATTAAAATCAAGATAAAATTGAAAGATTGACATTTAAAACATAATCCTAGGGAAAATGTATTTAAATGGTTTAATTTTCAAATTGGGAATAAAAATTCAGGATGGTCCTGGAAAATAATAAGTTACTTTATTTGATAAAATAACATATTAGGCCTAAGCCCGGAGTTAAGCAAATAGTAGAGCATAATCTTTGGAAGATTAATGTGATGATAACTTAGTGCTTAATCCATTAAGCTTGTCACAGTAGACTCTTTAATTTCTGAATCAGAACTAAGGATTAGATCCTTAAGTATGATAAAAATTGAAGGATATTCATAAATCTATACTTAGATTTTAGAAGTACTAAATTGCAATACATAACTCTTGGAGAGTTAATGACTATTCTCAATGAGACAAAGTCAAAGTTTGCAATATGGCAAGTAGCGCAAGGTGCACCTTACTTCGATATTCTAGAAGGCCAAGGCTTGCCCGAAGGCTTCTAGAATGTGAAAAGGGCAAAGGCAAAATCATTATAATCTTCTGGGAAGAAAAAGGACATATCCCAAAATGTCTGCTTAAATTGTGGCAAACGGGATCACGGAAGCGTGACTGCCGTTTGGACAAAGCAGACATGAAGGAATTGAAGACGAGCAAGGCTCCGACTTCAAATATGTTTGTCAACATTATGTTCACTACTAGTATTAAAATTAGATTTTAAATACTTAGTGTGGAACATAAAATATATGTATTGATGTTCAGAATCTGTTTTGAACAGGATACTGACTTCAATAGAGATTTATCTACGAAACGGAAACGGGACGAAAGTCGCTGTTTCAACCGTAGATACCTAAGTTTAGGAACTACATTCGGGTGTGTACTTAATTAGGAAACTGTTATAATGTAACTAGTTTGACTAGAAACATTATCTCTATATCAGTGTTTAACCCGCTGCGGGTGAACCTTTATATTCTAGAACACTAAAGTGTTTTATTATATAAAGATGATATTGAGATAAACACATTAGATGTGAATAACAGAATTTATATTTTGTATATAAATAAATCTCAAACGTATAACATGACAAACAAACAACTCAAACTGATTTGATCAGGAGAATCATATTGTGGCATTGTTGTCTGGGACACGATTAAACAAGACTCGTATATCCACACTTTTGAAGAGTGGGTACTCGGACTAATTTGATTCCAATCAAATAAAGTCTACGAATCTAGTTTATTGGGCAAAGTGCCTAAAACACTATTTACTTGGTAAAAGTGTAAATGCCACCGATTTGTTAGCCCTAGTTCATAGTGAATCAAGTGGGCCCATGTCTAGCTAGGCTAGAGGTGGAGATGAAAATTTCGTGACCTTTACGGATGTGGCATCCCGTTATGGTTATGTGTTTCTTTTGAAACACAAATCAGAAACTTTTAAAGTTTCGACACGAAATAGACAAACATATCGGTTAAAGTATTAAACCATCACGGTAAGACCGTAATGGAAAATACTTAAGCAATAAGTTTCTAATATACTTGAAAGAGTAAAGTATTCTTTCAAATGAGGACTCCTCCCGGAACACGTCAATTTGACGGTGTGTCTGAACCGAAAAACCGAATTTTATTGGACATGATAAGGTTAATCATGAGTCGCTCTGAGCTACCATTTCCTTCAACGGATACGCATTAACAGTGCATAACTTATTTAGAATAAGGTTCCATAAAATCTGTTTGACAGATTACATATTAGATATGAACAGGAAAGAAACTGGGTTTCACATTCCTGTAAATTTGGGATGCTAGGCATATGTTTGGATGATACCAAACTAAAACCCAAATTGGATAAGTGCCAATTGTAGGTTATCCTAGGGATACCATAAGTATAGTACTTATACAACTCACAAGAGAACAATTTAATTGTTGCTCACCATGCGGTTTTCCTAAGAGGAATACCGATATGCAATGGTAAGTGGGAAGATAGTGTAACTCGATGAAAATCGGAGTAATATTGTTCCAGGCACAGATCCTTAATGGAACACAAATGGTTCATCAATGATGAAACTATACCATTAATCTTCGAATACACAAGAACCGTGTATGTCGGAGAGAGTCAGAAAACAACCTGGGGTATAGGTTTCTGATCTCACCTCGTAAAGATGTCAATCTTTTGAGGAATACCAACTGACTACGTATGAGGAAGTGATACAAGGTATCGACTCCCTATTATGGCAAAGTGCCATGACATCTGAAATGGATTCCATGTATATCAACCAGTTTGGATACTAGTTGATGTACCGCAAGGCATTGTGCCTATTGGTACTTTATAAGTCTTCAAGGAAGACATACATGGAAGGCAATATACCAACGTACTAAGCTAGGCTTGTAGCGGAAAGGTATCGTTATCAACATTGTGTTATTGGAATGTTATTCGATCCAATATGAAAAACTCTCCGAGAAACCCTACATTGAAAAATGTACACGACCTGGTGTCTCATACGCTTTGAGCATATGGAATCATAAACAGGCCAATCCAAGTGATAGTCACTGGATTAATGTTAAGAACATCTGTTAGTTTCTTAGAGAACTAAGGATGCTATCTTAATCTGTAGAGATGGAGAACTTGAAGTGACTGGGATCACTACTGCAAGTTTCCTAAACCGATAAAAACTACTATAAGTCGCACAACGGTACTATACAGTTTGAATAACGGTACAGTGAGCTGGAAATCTTCCAAGCAAGATATTGTTACCGAATAAACAACAAATGCGGGTAATTGCTGCAGCTGAGGCGGCAATTGAAGCCTTCTGGGTCGATAACAAATCTAATTATATTAGATATAATTATGTTAGCAGCTGAGCTAGGCGTCAGCACATGCTAAAGAATTAATGGTCTCATCAACGATCCAGATAAATAATTCGACTATTCATCTGATTCGTTCGGATCATACATCGTGGCGATGTGATGATCGAATAAATCGCATCAGATGATAATTATGCAAATCCGCTGACGAAAGCCTTTTCTCAGCAGTTTGAGCCAACCGTACATAGTTCGGGTGTAAGAAACTCGAGTGACTGGCTATAGGCCAAGTGGGAGATTGTTGGACAATTATGACCCATAGTGTCACTATTTGTACAGATCATGGTGTTGTTGTACAAATTAACTATGTGACAAAGGAGATTTCACTCTTATCATTTGTGATTAGATCACCTAGATGTATAAATGATGAGAGGTCCTTGTGATTTGTTCCTGGATTGAAAATGATATGAGACAGTATCAGTCCACGAAGGATAAATCATTAAATATCCCTAGTCAGAGTATTATCGAGATTGGACATCGATAAATATGTAAAAGACTAGTAATACACTTGTGCGCGTTGTGAGGGCACAACGTCATAGTTCTCATATATTTGGGTATAGGATACTCATGCAAGTGTAATAGGAGGTTGTGTTTTACCGATGGTACGGGAAACAGCTTCGCTCTAGATAGACCCCTCGGAATTCCATTGGTAGTATGACAATGTGTCTATGGAAGTCCGAAATCAAGGTAGGTGTATTTGGTCTTAACCTGAGACTTGCACCGCTAATACTTGCGACAATCAATATACTTTGGTTGAGGTCGTCCAGGGCTTTAACAGGTTCTGTGTACGCATATGCTGGGTATATTGAGAATCGTAGTGTGTTGGGTGTGATGTCAAGACGGAAGTGTCACTCCAGTCATATGGAGATGATGGTCGCGTAGGATACGGTACTGGTTCTCTTAAGTACTGCAGTCATCGGGATAATATGACTAGGTCATAGTTATCCGATATAGAGACTAGTTACCAGACATCCGACATGTGCTTCGTATGGGGCAGACACAATTCCAGCCCCAGGCCTAGCACGTGATCATCTGATATTGGATCGACATACGCAATACTACATATACTACGCCTGATATAGATCTTTTATTCCTATAAGTATATTTCTGGAGAATTTGGTAGGCATGGCGCTTTGCTAGAAGCCAACCTTGTCTTGTAAATCGGTAAAACGTAGTACTTGGTACTTACGTGTTTGGATAGTCCGACGACCGAATTTACTGCCAACATATCCGGGGATCTCATGGGTCGCTTCCCGAAGATTCACCGATGACGTATGACTCGCACTTTTAATTAATCTGGGATTAATTAGAAGAGAGAGAAAATTAATCTGGGATTAATTGCGGAGATATTTTATCTGGGATAAAATATCAATTAAGGAGAGATAACGATTAATTTGGAATTAATCGGTTAAATTAATATATTTGATATATTAAACGAAATTGGATTTTGACGCGGAATTAAAATTAGCTTTTAATTCGGGTGAACGAATTAATTTAGAATTAATTCGTTAGCGACGTGAATAGTGATTTCGCAAGGCATAATCATTTAATTACGTCACAATGGAAAATTCGTTAATTTGGAATTAGCGAACCTGAGCTCGGGATTATTTGCGAGCGCATTCGCATTTCGAATTCGAGTGCGGCACGCAAGTCAAATCAAGCGTCAAATCGCTAGTCGCATATAACGTCACATCATTCGTCAATCAAGTGATGGATGTCTTTCACTTTGAGTGATTGACGCCATTCACTATTCACTTAGTGATGGATTGATGAAGTGATGTGTGTGGTTGGTGCCATTAAGGCTTGACTTTTTGAAAGCCAAATTCATGGTAAATGAATTTGAAATTCACATTTGGGTATTAGATACACAAATTTGAAGCCAACAACACACAACTCTCTCTTTCTCTCATCTCATCTCTTTCTCTCGCCCAACATGGGCAATTTCTTTACTAGTTTGGCAGCTCACTGCCGTGAGCCAAGAGGAAATGGGAAGCAAGTGTGGTGATTTTTGTGGCAACACTCACAAGAGCTAGCACTCCGAGAGACATG
Organism: Zanthoxylum bungeanum; assembly: GCA_019454045.1. Classification (NCBI taxonomy): domain Eukaryota; kingdom Viridiplantae; phylum Streptophyta; class Magnoliopsida; order Sapindales; family Rutaceae; genus Zanthoxylum; species Zanthoxylum bungeanum. The sequence continues at coordinate 46,491 of SKCR01021089.1, forward strand.
CGAAGGTGATAGGGAAGTCCACCCATGAGCCGGGAATCGTTTGACGAAGCTTGGAGCTCAACCAATGGCCGAAAACAGTGGACTGCAAACAGCCATTGCTGTGAGCTTCACAGTGAGAAGAATTTGTTTTGTTCGTTGCCGCGTCACTCAACCGATCGATGTGAGTATTCCGTAACTTTTTTGATTTGTATTCGCACTTATTTCATGCTTGTTTAATGATCTTGGGACCTTAGCAAACACCAACACCTTCGCCATGAAATCCAGGACCTTATAGACTCCAAAAAGATATCCGACCCTGAAACAGAATGCCCCAACACACACCAAATCCCCTACCAAATTACCACTATGTCCCCCCTCCACCGACCTATATGATAAACTCTGGCCTACCCGAAAGCATTGTCCTCAAATCCTTTGACCACCAAGCCTATTGCCTTGGAATTTCAGATAGTAACAGTGAAGATGAGACAGAATGGGAGCAGAATTTCTGGGAAGACTTCTCCAGTATTGATGAAGATGAAGTAAGGGGGATGACACGCAGTGGGCGAATCTACAATGATATGACTGAGAAGGGTAAAGAAGTGTTATCAGAGGGTAGAGAAGTGGCTGAGAATACAGAAAATGCCGAGGGAGATGTAGTGCTGCAGCAGTTGAGGAAAACCCAAGCACAAATGAGTATCTGGGATTTGTTGTGTGCATCTCAGGAGCACAGGCGGGCCATGGTTGAGGCCTTAAGCAAGATAGTGGTGACGGAGGATGCCAACCCCGCAATGTTTGTTAGGTCAGTGCAAAAGGAGGCTTTGTAGGCAATCACTTTTTTCTGAGGAAGAACTCCCAGCTGAGGGGATAAATCATAATAGACCTTTGTTTATCAGAGCTGAAGTGATGGGTAAAAGGACCTCTTGTGTGATGGTGGATGATGGCTCATCCATTAGTGTATGCCCATCGAAGATTTTGGCCAAGCTGGGTATAAAAACAACAGATCTGGATCCCTCTAATATGACTATCAAGGCTTATGATGACAGTAAGCGAGGAGTTTAGGGTACATTTGTAGCAGCGGTCAAGGTTGGTCCTATTGAGGACGAAGTTGAGTTCACAGTGCTGGATATCCCAGCCATTTTTTCCTTGTTGTTGGGAAGGCCTTGGTTTCATAAGATTTGGGGCGTGCCCTCCACTCTACATCAGATGATTAAGTTCCCGTATGGGGAGAAATTGTCACCATCCGAGCTGAGGTAGACAATGTCGTGGCTGCTTTGGAAATACAACCTTTTGTGAGGTTCCAAGTGTCGGTAAATTTTGAGGAATGGGTGGATCCTAAGGTAGCTAGGATCATGGGAAAAATGAAGTTCGAGCCGGGTGAGGGTTCAAAACTGCCAGACTTTAGAGGACAGACTACTCGGAGGGGTTTGGGGTACAAATCTGACGAGGAAAAGCCGAAGGTTAAAAAGAAAGGGCTGAAATTGATGGATTGCTTTGTAAAGGCTTCAGGGTATCAAGGTGAGCCCGAACCAATAGAAGTCAATGGGATTTTGGTGCCTGGATTTGAGATCTTCCAGGATATGTTGGGTGAGAAACTGTTGACCGAAGAAGCTGTGGAGGAAGAGAATTGGGAAGAAGAATTGATGAAGTTGGAGAGCCTGACTCTCGAAGAGGATAAGAAGTCTGAGAAGAACCTGGTTGCGGAGGATGAAGTGTCTGCCGATGATGAAGACATTTATCTTCCTGATTTATTTGAGTGTACTCCTGCATTTATTAGCAATAAAGACAATCATTTTGCTTATTTGCCCGAGTCATTTTCCTCTAACTTGCATGGCTTGAGTATATTGGATATCAGCTCCACCAGAACGAATGCATTTAACTTAGGCACGCCTGAGAATCCTAAGGAAATTCTGATCGCAAGTGAAGTTACCGCTGAAGAGCGGGAGAAATTAGAAGAAGTATTGGTCAGATATGCCAAAGTGTTTACTTGGTCCTATGAGGACATGCCTGGGGTAGACAGAAGCATTGCCCAGCACACAATGCCAACTTATCCGAATATGAAGCCAATGAAATAGAAACTTCGACGGATGAGACCTGAGTGGGCCGAGAAGGTCAGGGAAGAGGTTAAGAAACAGATAGATGTGGGGTTCCTGGAAGTGGTAAAGTTTCCCGAATGGTTAGCAAATGTTGTGCCAATGCCGAAGAAAGACGGGAAAGTCAGAATATGTGTGGATTATAGAGATCTCAACAAGGCTTGTCTGAAAGACGATTTTCCTCTACCTCATATTGATGTACTAGTTGATAGTGCAGCTTTATCTGCCATGTATTCATTTGCAGATGGGTTTTCAGGGTATAATCAGGTTCTTATGGCTGAGGAAGAAAAGCACAAAACTGCTTTCGTCACAGAATGAGGTACTTATTGTTACAAGGTAATGCCGTTTGGGCTCAAGAATGTTGGAGCCATTTATCAGCGGATGGCCACTACACTATTCCACGACTTGATGCATAAAGAGATTGAAGTCTATGTGGATGATATGATGGTGAAATCAGAAACAAGAATTGGGAATGTAGAAGCACTGGAGAAGTTCCTTCAAAGGGTTGACAAATACAACTTGCGGCTGAATCCCAAGAAATGTGTGTTTGGGGTAACATCAGAAAAATTGCTGGGACATACAGTGGGAATGGGAGGAATAGAAGTAGATTCTGAGAAAATCAAGGCAATTACTAAGATGCCGGCACCGAAGACAGAGAAAGAGGTTAGAGCATTCCTGGGAAAAATTCAGTATATCAGTCGGTTCATCGCCAAGTTGACATCAGTATGTGAGCCTATCTTCAGACTATTGAGAAAGGACCAGCCAGTGAAATGGAATGAGAAGTGTCAGTCAGCTTTAGACAAGATCAGAGAATACTTGGTAAAGCCTCATGTTTTGAAACCTCTGAGACCAGGCAGACCCTTGGTACTGTATTTAGCTATAGAATCAGAAGCACTGGGGGCAATGATGGTATAGGCAGATGAGACCGGGGTAGAGCATGCAGTCTACTATCTCAGTAAGAAAATGCTTCCGTACGAAGCCCTATCAAGAAGTAGAGAAGATCTATTTGGCAGTAGTATGGGCATCCTGAAAATTGCGGCATTACTACTTCCATCTTACAAGATCCAGGTAGTGGCAAAGGAGAATCCTTTGAAATATTTGTATTCAGTGCCTTCGCTAGTGGGAAAATTGGGCAGATGGTTAGTGTTGCTGACAGAGTTTGACATTGAGTACCTCATTTCTAAAGTGATCAAGGGGCGAGCTGTAGCGGAGTTTCTGGCATTGCAACCCATTGAAGGGGATCAGCATAAGTTTGAATTTCCAGATGAAGAGATCCAAGCAATAGCAGTTCAGGGATGGAAAATGTACTTTGACGGAGCAGTGAATTACAAAGGAGCCGGAATTGGGATCGTGATAGTGACCCCCAAATGAGAGACTTTGCCTTTGGCCAAGAGGTTGACATTCAGAGTAACTAACAACATGGCCGAGTATGAAGCATGTGCTTTTGGTTTGACTGCGTTGATAGCCTTGAAGGCTGAGAGAGTGGAAGTCTTCGGAGATTCTATGTTGGTAGTCCAGCAGATGCGAGGAGAATGGGAATTGAAAGAAAAACGGTTGAAACCTTACCTTTTTCATCTCAGAAAGTTGGCACAAGTTATCCCCGATTGTAAGTTTCAGCACTTGCCGAGAGAAGAGAATCAGATGGCAGATGCATTAGCTACACTTGCAGCGACTTGGGAGAATCCGGAAAAGTTAGTGATGAGACCGTTGGTACTGACAACAGCAAATAGACCTGTTTGAGAGATAGAAAGAGTCATGGAAGTGGAGATCGACGATGGTAAACCTTGGTATCACGACATTCAAAGGTATCTGGAACACGGGGAACTCCCGGAAGGAGCAGGCAGAAAAGACAGATTAGCCATTCAGAAATTAGCTTCCCAATATGTAATTTTGAAAGGGGAACTGTACAATAGGCAAGCAAACGGTATTCAGTTGAAATGTTTGAGAAAAGAAGAAGCTCAGCATGTAATGGAAGAAGTACACACCGGGGTATGTGGTCCGCACATGAACGGGTTGAATCTGTCCCGCAAGATAGTGAGACAGGGTTTTTACTGGTCAACCATGGAGACAGACTGCGGGAAGATGGTAAAGCACTGTCATGGTTGTCAAGCACACGATAATTTGAATCATTTGCCGCACACAGAGTTACACGGGTTGTCAAAGCCGTGGCCTTTCTCAGCATGGGGAATTGATATGATTGGGGAGATTCGACCGAATGCATCGAATGGGCATCGCTTCATAGTAGTGGCAGTAGATTATTTCTCAAAGTGAGTGGAAGCCGAGTCATTCCGCAATGTTACAGCGAAACAGATGGCAAAGTTTATAGCTCGGAATCTCATTTTTCGGTATGGTATGCCGCACCATGTGGTTACAGATAACGGAGTTCAATTCCAGGGGAAACAAAGGCAATGCTATAGAAGTCAGGATAGGCCATCATAAGTCATCACCGTACAGGCCGCAGGCAAATGGGGCAGTTGAGGCAGCCAACAAGACAATAAAGACAATTTTGGCCAAGATGATAGAGAACTGCAGGGATTGGGCCGACAAACTATCGTATGCTTTATGGGGGTACAGAACGTCAGTAAGAACAGCAACATGGGCCACACCTTTTTCTCTAGTCTATGGAATGGAAGCAGTATTGCCAGTGGAAGTGGAAATACAGTCTATGAGGGTATTAGCAGAAACGGAGTTACCTGAACAAGAATGGGCCACACAGAGGTTTGAACAGTTAGCACTGCTAGATGAAAAGAGAATGAAGTCCTTGCATCACATGCAGATATATCAGAAGAGGTTGGCTCGGGCATTCAATAATAAGGTGCGCCCTACTAAGATTAAAAAGGGTGATTTAGTACTTAAGCAGTCAAAACCGTCGATGACAGATCCGAGAGGAAAGTTCAGACCTAACTGGGAAGGACCCTACATAGTGCAGAAAGTAATGGGAAATGGGGCAGTGAGACTGTCAGACTTGGAAGGTAACGTGTTCACTGAGCCGATCAACGTGGACAGATTAAAGTAATATTTTGCCTGAGAAAGAGAAAACTTGGCAGAAGACCTAACCCGACGGGATAAGGAAACTCATGCATGCATGCATACACGTAACACATTTTGGCATTCGTTTTGTGTTTGTTTTGTATTCACAAGTTTTGAAGAAGAAAAGAGAAGGCGGCAAAGACAAACCGATTAGAAGCATCAACATACCAGCAGCAGTTTTGGGATGCGTCCCAGGGGGCGAGGCCCACATCAATACTAGCAGCAGTCTTGGGGATGCGTCCCGGGGGTGAGGCCTACATCAACACATATATCAGTTGCAGTTATTGGGATGCATCCCTGGATCGAGGTGCACTATATCATCAGTTTCGGGATACGTCCAAGGGTCGAGGCCCACATTTTATCAGCGGTATTGGAATACGTCCAAGGGTTGAGGCCCCCGTTGTCGGTTGCACCTATTGGGATGCGTCCCAGGATCGAGGTCCACTACATCATCAATTTCGGGATGCATCCCAGGGTCGAGGCCCACCTTTTGTCAGTGGTATTGGGATGCGTCCCAGGGTCGAGGCCCCCATTGTCGGTTGCAGCTATTGGGATGCGTCCCAGGATCGAGGTCCACTGCATCATCAACTCAGTTCGAGACAGTAGGCAAGTCAGGTGGCAGCTGGCGAGCCAGGTAAGTGAAAATGCATTGCATAACTTTGATAGGATTGTCACTGTTACACATTACACAAGTCCCATCAAAGTGGGGGAAACTGTAGGCACTGCATTTTTGCATATAAGTCCCTATGATGAGTCTCATTTGGAGACACTACCTTTTAAGTCACAGAAGTCGCGGGAAACAAACGTCGGAAGGGGAAACTCAGAATAAGTATGGCATCGGATTCATTTCACAAGTTCACTGTTTTTGTTCTTGCTGCGTTTGTTACCACGTTCGAACGTCAAGCAGATTACGGGCGTTCGTTGTAGCGTTCGAATCGGCGTTCAAACGGTGTCGGTATTTCTGGTTTTGCTGCTAGCCTCACACCCAAGCCTAATTAGCCCACCAAAGCCCATAAAACACATCCCAATTAATTAAATACATATTTAACACATGGCAAAATTAAATAAAATCTAAAAACCATATACCAATTTAAAATAAAATCATACCAATTTAAAATCAATCAAAAAAATATTATATAGAAACTAAACAAATTGTATGCCTAATCAAAACAATTAATATATTAACTTCCTAATTAACCAAATTTTGTCCCGCAATCAATCTTAGGCTTTCCTTGCATGACACCAAATCATATCCCCCTTTAATGCACCAAATCCCTTCCTTGTCAAGCAAGGATTCACCCATCCCATTTGCCTATAAAACAAAGCTATTCCAACCCTTGAATCCTCTCACTTTTTACGCATATACAGCAAAAAAAGAGCTCTCAATTCACGCCTAAGACAATAACAAGAAGCAAGAAATAGACCTACATCCACCGAAACAATAGCCCCACACAGCCCTCAATATCATCGAAACAGCAGCCCCATATAATCCCCCTACACTACCGAAAATCATAGCCCCATACACAGCCCTAAACTACAGAAAATGACAGCCCCTAAAACATCCAAAACAGTAGCCTAAAAACACCAAAAACAGGGACCGAAAAACAGCAGCAAAACAACAGCGAAACGGAAGGAAAACAGCAGCCCGAACAGCGAAGCAGCAAAGGGAAATATTGAACCAGTGAATCGGAGGAGTTGCAGAGCATCCCCCCTTCCGATGACCGCGTACGGTACTTCCGAGAGTCGGCATAAAAGGTTAGACCTGAGGGCACTTTTTGTATTCATTTTTTACTCATCTTTTAATTGTTTTAATTATTTATTTCGTATGAGAGTCGTTTATGGATGCATGTTGTGGTTTTGAATAAAATGGAAAATGTGTCGCCTCTTGTGGTATATAGGATGGAAACTCAGACATAAATTCCGTAGCCGAATCCGAATGGATGGTAGTGCGGTCTGTACTTGGGATACAACTCCACGTACCACTTGAGAAAACGGCGCATATTTTGTTTTATGTTGTTTTGATTCGTTTATTATCCGCTATTTAAATTCTACATGTTATTTGTTTGAGTAATGATGAGGTAAAGCGCATGGGCTTAGTAAGTGCGATTAAAGGTCCTCTATTTCGAGGGGTTAAAATCCTTTACCATGATGCTTTGCCGCGCCGGATGATGTATATTCGGTTGAATGTGAGATATGTTCAATCGGGTATACGAAGTCTGATATTGTTGTTCTTTATTTCTTATATGCATTATTATATTAGCGCATGGGCTTAGTAAGTGCAATTAAAGGTCTTCTATTTCGAGGGGTTAAAATCCTTTACCACGATGCTTTGCCGCACCGGATGATGTATATTCGGTTGAATGTGAGATGTGTTCAATCGGGTATACGAAGTCCGATATTGTTGTTCTTTATTTCTTATATGCATTGTGATATTAGAACATAGGCTTAGTAAGTGCGATTAAAGGTCCTCTATTTGAGGGGTTAAAATCCTTTACCACGATGCTTTGCCGCGCCGGATGATGTATATTCGGTTGAATGTGAGATGTGTTCAATCGGGTATATGAAGTTGGATATTGTTGTTCTTTATTTCTTATATGCATTGTGTTATTAGCGCATGGGCTTAGTAAGTCGTATTAAATGTCCTCTATTTCGAGGGGTTAAATTCATTTACCACAATGCTTTGCCGCGCCTAACGAGGTACACATGATTGGATGGGAATGAGTTCAATCGGACACGTGAGGTCCTACATTGTAGATTTGTTTGTCTATGTATGTGTTGCATACATCAGGTCTGGTTCCGTTCGAACGCGTTCTCGAACGCTATACGATCGTGAACCTTCTGTTTACCGTTCGAACGCGTTTTCAGACGCTACTCGAACGCGCACGCATTTTCATAGTTTATCATGTATCAGGTCTAGTCCCGTTCGAATGCTTTCTCGAACGCTACACGAACGCGAACCTTCTATTTACCGTTCGAACGCGTTTTACAAACGCTACACGAACGCACATGTATTTTCTTTGTTTTATCATGTATCAGGTCTGGTTCCGTTCGAACGCGTTCTCAAACGCTACACGAATGTGAACCTTCTGTTTACCGTTCAAACGCGTTTACGAACGCTACACGAACGCGCACACACTGAACTGAGTCTTTTTTATCATACTTTATGCATAATTGCCCTATTAGTTATCCCTTTGTATTATGAACCTGATTGCTTCTCCTTATTACGCATGATTGTGCAATTGTCATTTATCTGTATTCCCCACATGTATGAGTACAATGTGCTTATTAAGTTGTATGTTTTTCCTATGTTAATTTACCTTTATGCATGCGAATTCAGACATAGATTATATGCAAATAGGTTGTATGCAAACATGAAAAATGTGTTATGTGCAAACTTAGGTATGAGCTTTGTACTTATGCATGCGAACTTAGAAGTAAATTATCCTTGGAAATATGTTGCTTAGGCTTGGTTGAATTATTTCACAAATCATTTTATTACAAGTGGCATAAGTAAGGGACCGTTCCGAACCCAACGGTTTGAGGTCTTCCCTTGCGAGGGGTGAGTGCGGCCTTAAATCATTTTCCTGATTCACACCGAGTGGCGACTCCATCATTCTCTAATTTAGTTCCCCGCGAGCTATTCCGTACTCCCAACTAGGCCGCGAGCCTAGAACAGCGTCGCCGATTTCTGTGTTCCCATAATAAGCATCTTTAAAAAGAGTGGGCCAGAATAAACCTGATTGTAGGACTTTGGCTGCAGTTTTATTTCCGCTGAAGTGTCCACCGTATGGTGACGAATGACAGTGTTGCAGAACATTGTTGACCTCCTCTTGTGGAACACACCGTCTCAATAATTGATCAGCACACCGTTTGAACAGGTACGGCTCATCCCAAACATAATGCTTGACTTCTTTGAAGAACTTCTTTCTTTGCTGAGTTGTCCATTCCAACGGCCATTTTCCTGATACAATGTAGTTGACATAGTCAGCATACCAAGGGACATCCTGTTGTTTCATGGCAAACAGCTGTTCATCTGGAAAAGTTTCTTTGATTGTCAGTTCTTTGCCTGCTCTTTCTCCATTCTCGAGCCTCAATAGATGATCTACCACCTGATTCTCTGTCTCTTTCCTATCTTTGATCTCCACGTCAAATTCTTGCAGAAGAAGTATCCAACGAATCAATCTGGGTTTGGCATCTTTCTTCGTGATCAGATATTTGATTGTTGAATGATCTGTGTAGACCACCACTTTGGGACCCAGCAGATAGGAGCGGAATTTGTCAAAAGCATACACAACTGCAAGCAACTTCTTTTCAGTGGTTGTGTAGTTGAGTTGAGCTTCATTCAAAGTTCTGCTGGAGTAGTAAATGGTGTGGAAAATCTTTGCTTTGCGTTGTCCCAAAATTGCACCTACAGCAAAATCACTAGCATCACACATTACTTCAAATGGAAGGGTCCAGTCTGGTGCTACAATGATGGGGGCAGAAATCAGCTTTTGTTTTAAGATCTCAAAAGCTTCCTGGCATTCTTTGGTGAAGTTGAAAGGCATATCCTTCTCCAGAAGATTGCAAAGAGGTTTAGCAATCTTGGAAAAGTCTTTGATAAATCTCCTGTAAAAACCTGCATGTCCAAGAAAACTTCGAATTCCTTTTACAAATGTCGGCGGAGGTAGTTTTTCAATTGTTTCAATCTTTGCTTTGTCTACCTCGATTTCTTTTTGTGGGATCCGGTGTCCAAGAACAATGCCCTCATGTACCATGAAATGGCATTTCTCCCAATTGAGCACCAGGTTTGTATCTTCACACCTTTGTAACCCATGTTCCAAATTTTACAAGCAGTGGTCAAAAGAATCTCCAAACACAGAAAAGTCATCCATAAACACCTTCATACTCTGCTCCAGCATGTCTGAGAAGATGGCCATCATGCAACGCTGAAATGTAGCAGCGGCATTACATAATCCAAATGGCATTCTGCGGAAAGCAAAAGTACCATAGGGACATGTAAAGGTAGTTTTCTCCTGGTCTTCTGGTGCGATGGCAATCTGATTATACCCTGAATATCCATCCAGAAAACAATAGAACTCATGCCCCGCCAGTTTGTCTAACATTTGGTCAATGAATGGTAGCGGAAAATGGTCCTTTCGTGTTGCTTTGTTCAGCTTTCGGTAGTCCATGCATACTCTTCATCCATTCACCGTTCTGGTTGGGATTAGCTCGTTCTTTTCATTGGTAACCACAGTAATTCCTCATTTCTTGGTACATACTGCATAGGACTCACCCAACTGCTATCTGAGATGGGGTAAATGATGCTAGCATCCAACCATTTGATTATTTCTTTCTTTACGACTTCCTTCATGATTGGATTGAGTCTCTGTTGATGCTCCACTGTGGGTTTGTACTCATCATTCATCAGAATCTTGTGCATGCAACATGATGGACTAATGCCTCGAATGTCTGCTATAGTCCAGCCAATGGCTCTTTTGTGCTCTGGTAATACTCTCAGTAACTTTTTTTCCTGCTCCAATGTTAGTGAAGAAGAAATAATAACAGGTAGTTCAGAAGAGTTTCCAAGAAATGCATACCTGAGATGGCTCAGAAGTAACTTCAGCTCCAGCTGTGGTGGTTCTTCAATCGAAGGCTTGATTCGATCTTTTTTTGGCAGTTCCAGGCTTTCCACTTGTGGTGTCGCTTTGAATTGGAATGGTTTGTCAAAGTAGTTGATATATTCTAGGATTTCAGCATCTAGCTCGTTGTCAGTCATGTTGGTGATGCAAGCTTCAAGTGTATCCGTGGAATTTAGCTCAGTATCATGAACGATACTATCAACAACATCAACTCTGAAGCATTCTTCTTCCTTTTCATCGCTCGGGAATTTCATGGCTTTGAAAACATTGAAAGTAACTTCTTGGTCCTGAACTTTCATGGTTAGTTCTCCTTTTTGTACATCAATCACAGTTCGTCCTGTCGCCAAGAATGGTCTTCCAAGAATGATAGGCACATCTTTGTCTTCTTCCATGTCAAGGATAATGAAATCTACTGGAAGAATGAGTTTGTCAACTTTGACCAGCACATCTTCAACAACACCTCTTGGAAATGCTAGTGTTCGATCAGCAAGTTGCAATGAGACTGAGGTATGCATTGCTTCTCCAATCTGCAGTTTCCTGTAAATAGAAAAATGCATCAAGTTAACACTAGCACTTAAGTCACATAAAGCTTTACCGATATAGTGTTCTCCAATGGTGCATGGGACAGTGAAACTGCCAGGATCTTTCAACTTCGGGGGAAGTTTCCTCTAAATAATGGCACCGCATTCTTCTGTCAATGCTACTGTCTCGTAGTCTCCCAATCTCTGTTTTCGTGAAAGAATATATTTCATGAATTTAACATAGCTGGGCATTTCTTCCAACGCTTCTGCGAATGGGATGTTGATATGCAGCTTTTTGAACACCTCCAGGAATCGAGCAAACTGCTTGTCCAGTTTGTTTTTCTGAAGTCGCTGTGGAAAAGGTGGAGGTGGAGTGATTCTTTCTGTTTCTTTTTCCTTTGCTTCTTTTTCCTCCATCTGTGGAACTGCATCTTTTGGAGGTTCTTCAATGGTTGCCTTGATTCCAATATCTTTATTGATCTCAATACCGCTTTTCAAGGTAATGGCTTGACATTACTCTTTCCCTCGGTTCCTTGGATTGGGTTCTGTGTTGCTGGGAAGATTACCTAGCGGTCTGTAACTCTGAGCATTGGCCAGTTGTCCGATTTGATTCTCCAGTGCTTTGATGGAGCAGATTGGCTCTGAAAGATTGCATCATATACTGCTTGTTGCTTTTTGAACATCTCTGCAATCCATTCTTTCATTTCTGGTTCTTTTTCAAACTTCTGGCTTTTGTTCTGTTGCTGGAATCCAGGTGGTGGAAAATTCTTTTGCCCTGAATTGTTGCTCCATGAAAAATTGGGATGATTCCTCCACCTTGGGTTGTAGGTGTTGGAATATGGATTTTTCCCATGTCTGTTGAAATTGTTGACAAAATTCACCGTCTCTTCAAGTTGGTTCGGCTATGGTGCTCCTCCATATGGTGAACTTGTGGATCCAATGGTAAGAGTCTCCATGAATTTGCATATCTGATCCAACTTGGCGTTGACTGCTGTATTGGCTCCACTTTCATAAATTCCTGCAATTCTTTAGATCATGCTCTTTTCTGTTGGCCACAAGGAATTGTTGTTGGCCATTTCTTCGATTGGGTCACAGGCTTGATCTTCTCCTTTTTCCATTAAAGCTCCTCCAACAGCAGTATCGATTGTAGTTCTCATCAGTCCAGAAAGTCCATTATAGAAGGTTTGGACTTGAAGCCATTTTGGAATCTCATGGTGAGGACATTTCCGGAGCAAATCTTTGTCCTTTCCCAAGCTTCGTAGAGAGTTTCTGAGTCTTGTTGCACAAAGGATGAGATGTCATTCCTCAGCTTTCCAGTTATGGCTGGTGGAAAGTACTTTGCAAGAAATTTGGTGGCTAAAGTGTTCCAAGTTGTGATGGAACCTGTTGGTAGTGAATGTAGCCAAGCTTTAGCTCTGTCTTTCAAGGAGTATGGGAAAATACGCAGTCTCATTGCTTCTTCAGCTTCTCGATTGTAATTGAAAGTGCCGCAAACTTCCAGGAAGTTGCTGATGTGGGCATTAGGATCTTTAGTTGCATTCCCCCCAAACTGGACTGACAGCTGAATCATCTGAATGCAAGTTTTGATGTCACCCGCATTTGCTGGTAAGAGAGGAAGTACAATAAATGAGTCTGTCAACCACCGGAATGGTTCTGTCTCGAATGGGAATTGGTGGTGCAACCTCCAAAGGTTCAGGTCCATGTTAACAATTGCTTATTGGCCTTCTTGCCTTTCCCTTTTCAACTGTCTGATGGTTCTTTCAATTTCCGGGTCAAGCGGTCGGAGTTCAAAGCTTCTGGTTCGTCTCATGTAGTTTCTGAGAACCTGAAACACAAGAAAACAAAAACAATAAGTAAAAAGAAAATTAGATACAAGTAAAGGTATCTAACCTTAAAACTAATTGTGAAAGATAAATAAGTCCCCGGCAACGGCGCCAAAAACTTGACCGGCGTAAAAACACACGTATAACGCAAGCGTACGTATCGTTCAAGTAATATAAAAAGTATCGATCCCACGAGGACTTTATACCTAATCTATTAATTTTATGAGGTCAAATGATTACTAGTATCTAACAGGTTGATTGATTGATTTGAAATGGTGATGATTTTGAATTTAAAAACAAGTAAATAAATTGCACAAAAGTAGGTTTAAGAAAAATCAATATTAAAAACTATCTAGGGTTGTGAATCTTTCTAATATCTTTTTAAAGATGAAGTGGTTATTTCATGTTCTGTAATAAATCGGTTTACTAACCTGGAACACTAAATTATGCAAAAGCCTCTATCGATGGTCAGACGCAAATACCCAGTTTAACCCAATTGAACCATATGTCTATGTCAACCAAATATCTGGATTCATTAAGTTTAAGTTCCAATTATGCCTACCCCCGCCCGACAGGTATATGTCTATCCTGTAAGGAAATCTATTAAAGGGTTATATATCCTCAACGAAGATCGTGGCCTATTAAGTCTAAGGCTGAAACCTAAAATTCATTTGTCAAGTTTATTTTAGATTTACCACATCAATCTTATTGGTGATCAGACAACAAGAAGCATTAAGCTTAAGACTTAATAAGTAAACCTTTAAATTACCCAAACTATAAAATAACCCTTATAAACCGATGATATTAGAATTCATCACAACCTCAGATAACTAACTTAGTTACGACACATAGCTAGGGCTAGTAAAAACTTAAATAAAATAAAAGACATAAAGTAAAATGCTGAAAAGTAAATTGCTGAAAAGTAAATGACGGAAAGTAAATGCTGAAAGTAAAATACTGAAAATTAAATGCTGAAAAGTAAATGCTGAAAGTAAATTACTGGAAAGTAAATGCTGAAAAGTAAACGCTGAAAGTAAATTGCTGAAAAGTAAATAAAGTAAAAGTCAATAAATAAAAGAAAATGCTGAGGTAAAAGGATCCATTTTTATTACTTCTATTTTAGATATCTCCCTTAATATAATATATTAACTTTGCATGATAATTACCAACCAGCCATATAGGCGGTATCCAGATTAAGTCAAATTAATAATTAATTATCAACCGACCAATAAGGCGTTATCCAGTTTAGTAGTCGGTTAAAACCAATTTAAATAATTACCAACCGACCAATATGGCTGTATCCTCGTTAAGTCATGTTTTAACTAGTTTATATATTATAATTAAGCGAGATTAATCTAAATATTAGTAATAAAAGTTTTACCTTTTACCCCAGCAAATGGGAGTTACCTCCTCATTACTGAAAAGTAAAAACTGAAAATTAAAGAAAGAAAAGTAATGTGCGTAAAAGTAAATTGCGGAAAGTAAAAACTGAAAAGTAAAGAAAAGAAAGTGCGAAAGCGAAAATTAATTACTGAAAGCTGTAAATAAACAAACAAGATACAATATTCTTAGTAATCTTAAGGAATTCCTTATAAGAAAGTATATATTTACAAATGAAATGGCTTGGTATTTAGGCAAAATTTTGCCTCCATCAAATCATCCACCAAATCCATTATTAATTGCTCCACTAATTGCTCCACCAAATCCATTATTAATTGCTCCTAATTTCTTATCATGTTTGGTGGTGATTTGATAATTTTTATTATTTACTTATTAATTTATTTTTTGCTTTGAAAATGACTTTAATAATTACACACACAACACTTCTAGATTGTTCATCAATTTCGGGCATGAAATCTTCAGAATTAAAATTATTTTGTCTTTCATAGTTGTAGATCTTTGCGTCTTCTTTAATCTGGAACTTGAATCAGCTCAATCCGATATCGGAGTAAACAGTTATGCCCAAAATACGACAGATGCACAAAATTGGAATTTCCAAAACTGCACTTCGTTAAAAACGCCCTTTCAAGTTTCCAATCTCCAAAATTAATATGTCAAGTCCCACTTTTGCCCTTATTTGACCCACATTTCGTCTTAAATGATTTCATTGTGTCCCAATATTATTTTATCTACAAAATAAACTAAAACACATCAAAACGTTCATCAAACCCGAGAAACTAAACAAAATATTAAGTAAAATGGGTGGTAAATATTGATATATTTTCCGCTCATCACAGCTCGGGGCTGGATTTGTTCTGTCAAGGCTATTATGTTCTACCAGCTCGGGGCTGGATTCGTTCTGCCGATGCTATTTATTCTACCAGCTCGGGGCAGGATTCGTTCCGCCGAGGCTATTCTGCTCCACCAGCTCGGGGCTGGATTCATTCCGCCGAGGCTATTTATTCCACCAACTCGGGGTTGGATTCGCTCTGCCGAGGCTATTCTGCTCCACCATCTCGGGGCTGGATTCGTTCCGCTGAGACTATTTGTTCTACCATCACGGGGCTGGATTCGTTCCGTCGAGCCTATTATGTTCTACCAGCTCGGGGCTAGATTCGTTCCGCCGAGGCTATTTATTCCACCAGATCGGGGCTGGATTCATTCCGCCGAGGCTATTATGTTTCACCAGCTCTGGGCTGGATTAGTTCCGCCAATGTTATCTTGTTCCACCAGCTCGGGGTCGGATTAGTTCTGCCGAGGCTATTTCGCTCCACCAGCTCGGGGTAGGGTTACGTCCCACCAAGTATATTTCATCGGCATGGGGATAGAACATCCATCATGGCCGGATCTTTGTTGGTCCGGGGACGGTAACATTCCCTCGGAGCCAAGTGTTTTCGCCAGCTCGGGGTCGGGTTACCTTCCACCGAATGCATCATCATCACCGCGGGATGAAAGTGCATCCCCATGAACATCTATCAAATTATTCGGTGGCAGAATTCAAGAGGACAACGAAATGAGAAGAGACGACCTGATTGGTAGCCTAGGGAGTGTTTTTGCGACTCCTGGAGCAGATCAACAAACTTGTAGTTCCCGGTACCAACTCAATCAACTCATTAAAACTGAGAACTATGGGACAGATGTTGGTGGTGCTTTTTATAACAAAGTATTTGAGCGGTATAGCAAGGGCAGAGACGGGTTTTCCTTTCCGAGGGTCAGATGTCCAGAGGGTTTTGGGTTATTCCTCAGCCAGGAAGAGAGTCCGGACATAATTTCTTTGATCTGTCCGACCGGAGGACGTGACATAATACGAAGAGCAGAGACCGACCACATCATTTAAAAAGACCGACCACATCATTTCAAGAGACCGACCACATCAGAGCAGAGACCGGCCACAATAGCCTGGTAGATCGGTACAGTTCTGTTTCGCCTCCTGAACTGCGGCGTATGGCTCGGGTGTTCTGGGATAATGTGGGAGTAGCTTAAATGGTTCGAAAGGTCTTCTGGCCGATCTCTTTGAGCCCGACCTATGGTCGAGGCTATTTGGACTTTTCTCCTAAACACGTAATTTCGTACAAGAAACCTATACATGCTGTCATCATTAATGATAAAGTATGGCAGTGTACTTTACGACTTGATGTGACAGGAAATCAGAAGGTATGTTTTACTTTCGGCGAGGCAGTTGGGGCAGAGAGCTTGTCATATCGCCGGAAACCTGCAGCGCTAACGTCATAAAGATATGGGAACATTGTTGTGTATTCGTTAGTAAATAAGGGGAAGTTGAACTCATTTGTAAGGGTTGGAAAAAATTTCATGCAAGCATTTTTTGTAAGAAACACTACAAAAAAGGAACAATCAGCTCGATTTTCTTTAGACTTTCCTGAAAACAGGTCGACCGAGCTCGATTTGGTAATAAAAAGTGATACCCCACTTTGTGCCCGTGGACGTAGGTTGGATTTGCTCCACCGAATCACGTAAACTCTCCCTGTCGATTTTGTCTTTGATTTTTCTTTCGCTACGTTTGATTTTGGTCTCCCATAACCAAAGAAATTCAAGGTTGAATGAGGATTGTCTCGGGAGGGTTGTTCCGAAACTGCCTCTGGGACGAAAATCATCCGTCAACAGTTGGCACCGTCTGTAGGGAAAGAACAAAAAGCAACTTGCGTAGTAAGACGATGGTAGAAGGCGAAAACCATAGATCGTTGGGGAGTTCAGCGGCATAGTGGTTTGGAAGAATGAAGGAAAGACGGGATGAAAAGGAAAGGGAATGGGTGGATGTTGGTTAGAATGGAAAGAGGAAATGGATCACAATAGAGAGAAAGATTGACGATAGTGGGAAAGATGGGGAAAGCAATAGCTCTCTTTATTGAGTTGTAGAATGGAATGTAAAAAGGATGGTCAACGGTCACCCATTAGGACTGAGTTGTATAATGAAATGTAACATAAAAAATGGGTGATGCTTGCCTGTCGCCGGCCGTAGCTAAACAAGCTCCTCCGAGAGAAGATGCTACGCTTGTTTGGCCTGCCAGGTCCTCAGTTTCACGGCCAATGTAGTCCTCAAGGATCAGTCAGGGAACTAGTCAGCCGAGGGCACGAGGTTGGCATCCATCAGGGCCCCCTCCATTCAGCGCAGTAGCCTCCCCGAATGGGAGAAAATGAGAAAAAGCCCACGGGACAGGCCACAAGGAGTCTGAACAGAAGATCCCGACCGGGCTCCCAGATTTGCTAGGAAATGATCTTGGAAAGCTCGGTTTTGGGAATTCCTGTCAACACAGTCCGGAAGCTCTCAGAATCAAGTCCAGACTATAAGATGTGTCGGACTATAAGACAAGAACCAGAAACGATTGTAAAAGCCTCTCTTAAAATGACCCGCAAAGAGTTGTAAGAATGGCAACATGTCCCTTGAATATTAATAAAATTTTCTCTTTTAAATTATGAAACTTGTCCATTTTACTTGTTTATTAATTGAATGCGAAAGTTATGTTCAATATTCTTAGGATGTCTCGATGCGAAGGGGTGATCGGTAGCCAGGAAGGGCACCAAGCCCGTGGCACGCCAATCTCGGGTGTCATTATCAAACCCCCGAGTGGAAGTGTCCCGACCTGGATCCTTTCACCTTTGAGGATCCATAACGCATCAAGGGATGGAGTGCATGTAGGAAAATCGTGAACCCCTTGTGGCACGCCAATCCCGGGTGTCATTATAAAACCCCTGAGGCCGGAACGTTACTACCCAATGACTCGCATTTTGAGGAGTAGCTCGGGTGAATCGGACCCATGGAGGTTTCTTCCCCTGCGAGTTGGCTGATGAATCCCGTTGAGAACCACCACAGCACATGGCATGGGGACGGCCGAATGGCCTCCATGACCATTATTGTCTCGGGTAAACCGGACTCAATGAGGTTTCTTCCCCTTGGAGTTGGCTGGTGAGTCCCGTTGAGAAACACCCAAGGATGGCGCACACGAGGAGTCTTATTCCCTCGTGGGGTATCTGCCTAACCGCCTCGGATTAAGAGAAGCATGGCATGGAGAGGTTTCTGCCCTCATAGCATTTGCAGACTTCAGAGCCACCCAACATGAGGATGTATCTGCCCTCATGGCTCGGTCGGTCACCGATCCGTAGCCCGACTAGCTGTGATGCTAAATTGTAAGATTCAGAATTGTGTTTTGGAAGGCACCAGGCAGGACGCTGCCTTGGGGCACCCGAGTTGTTATCTTTTCGGGTCTATGTGGATTATGTGCTAAGTCACCTCCGTTGTGCTAACTTAGTCTTGTTTCCACTTTTTGTTTTTTCTGATGCCCAGCAAGGGGACGCCTGCGCCGGGTTCCGCGGAGTCTCAGAGGTTGAAATTCTTCCATCATGATTAAGTCTCATAAGTTTCACCAGCTCGGGGCTGGATTCGTTCCGCCGAGACTATTATGTTCTACCAGCTCGGGGTTGGATTTGTTCTGTCATGTTCTACTAGCTCGAGGCTGGATTCATTCCACCGATGCCATTTATTCTACCAGCTCATGGCAGAATTCGTTCCACCGAGGCTATTCTACTCCACCAGCTCAGGGCTGGATTCGTTCCGCCGAGGCCATTTATTCCACCAGCTTAGGGCTGGATTCGTTCAGCCGAGGCTATTCTGCTCCACCATCTCGGGGCTGGATTCGTTCCGCCGAGACTATTATGTTCTACCAGCTCGGGGCTAGATTCGTTCCGCCGAGGCTATTATGTTCTACCAGCTCGGGGTTAGATTCGTTCCGCTTAGGCCATTTATTCCACCAGCTCGGGGCTGGATTCGTTCCGCCGAGGCTATTCTGCCCCACCATCTCGGGGCTGGATTCATTCCGCTGAGGCTATTATGTTTCACCAGCTCGGGGCTGGATTAGTTCTGCCGATGTTATCTTATTCCACCAGCTCGGGGCCGGATTAGTTCCGCCGAGGCTATTTCGCTCCACTAGCTCGGGGTAGGGTTACGTCCCATTAAGTACATGTCATCGGCATGGGGATAGAGCATCCCCTATGGCCGGATCTTTGTTGGTCCGGGGAGGTAACATTCCCTCGGAGCCAAGTGTTTTCGCCAGCTCGGGGTCGGGTTACGTTCCACCGAATGCATCATCGTCACCGCTGGATGAAAGTGTCCTCCCCATGAACAGCTATCAAATTACTCGATGGCAGAATTCAAGAGGACAGCGAAATGACAAGAGACGACCTGATTGGTAGCCTATGGAGTTTTTTTGCGACTCCTGGAGCAGATCAACAAACTTGTAGTTCCCGGTACCAACTCGATCAACTCATTAAAACCAAGAACTATGGGATAGATGTTGGTGGTGCTTTTTATAACAAAGTATTTGAGCGGTATGGCAAGGGCAGAGACGAGATTTTCCTTTCCGTGGGTCAGATGTCCGGAGGGTTTTGGGTTATTCCTCAGCCAGGAAGAGAGTCCGGACATAATTTCTTTGATCTGTCCGACCGGAGGACGTGACATAATACGAATAGCAGAGACCGACCACATCATTTAAAGAGACCGACCACATCATTTCAAGAGACCGACCACATCAGAGCAGAGACCGGCCACAATAGCCCGGTAGCTCGGTACAGTTCTGTTTCGCCTCCTGAACTGCGGCTTATGGCTCGGGTGTTCCAGGATAATGTGGGAGTAGCTTGAATGGTTTTGGAGTCGTGTATTCGTTAGTATATAAGGGGAAGTTGAACTCATTTGTAAGGGCTGGAAAAAATTTCATGCAAGCATTTTTTGTAAGAAACACTAAAAAAAAAGAACAATCAGCTCGGTTAAAACCTTCCTGAAAACAGGTCGGCCGAGCTCGATTTGGTAATGAATGGGGAATTAGAGGATAAATTCTATGTTTCTATTTACCTCTTTTTTATTCTTTTTCTTGTACAGCAATGCATATTTTTGTTTACTTGAAAAAAAACAAAAACAAAAAAAAAAAAACAATGCATATTTTTGTTGAATTGGTCAGGTTGGTTTTGTTTGTTGTTTTGTGCTCAGCTAGATCTTATTTCAGAATTGGATATCGTTTTGTGCTGTATCACTGTAATTTTTTTCTTAGGTTCCTCATCATGAAAATGTGTCATTTTTTCTAAATATTTTAAATTATTTAAATTAATAAAATAATATTTTTATAAATATTTTAAATTATTTAATTTAATAAAATAATATTAAATTATTTAACAAATAATATAATAATATTTTAATAATATAAAAAATTAAAATATATAATACAATCCATACAATACTAAACATAATATTGTATAAAATTTAATACAATTCAATCTAATAAAATTCAGTACAATGAAGTTCAGTAATGAAATGGACAATATTGCTTATTTTAAATCAGAAAGTTTATTTCTTATGTTATACATATCTTCTTTTTAGCACATGCAATCAAAAACAAAACAAAAAAAAAAAAAAACAATGCAATTTTTGTTGAATTGGTCAGGTTGGTTTTGTTTGTTGTTTTGTGCTCAGCTAGATCTTATTTCAGAATTGGATATCGTTTTGTGCTGTATCACTGTAATTTTTTTCTTAGGTTCCTCATCATGAAAATGTGTCATTTTTTCTAAATATTTTAAATTATTTAAATTAATAAAATAATATTTTTATAAATATTTTAAATTATTTAATTTAATAAAATAATATTAAATTATTTAACAAATAATATAATAATATTTTAATAATATAAAAAATTAAAATATATAATACAATCCATACAATACTAAACATAATATTGTATAAAATTTAATACAATTCAATCTAATAAAATTCAGTACAATGAAGTTCAGTAATGAAATGGACAATATTGCTTATTTTAAATCAGAAAGTTTATTTCTTATGTTATACATATCTTCTTTTTAGCACATGCAATCAAACAAAACAAAACAAAAAAAGAAAGCATAATAATTATATAAAGAGTTAATTGATGCATGCTAGGTTTAGCTCTAGGCTCTAGCTCATCCACAAAGCTTAATCAATTCATCCACCACCTCTTCAATATCTTCCTCCCCTTTCTTCATAATTTTGTCACCCATTTCTCTTGCTTTCCTCCTCACTTTCTCTCCACAACTATCTTTCTCCATCACAACCTCTTTGATCACTCTTGCCATCTCTTCCTTTTCAATCCTCCCATTCTTGCTGCTTCTCATCACCTCTATTCCAACACCAACTTCTTCAACCAATCTTGCATTCAATGGCTGATCGAGATGCATCGGCAACGCAACAATCGGAACCCCAAACTTCATACTCTCCATCACTGAGCTCCATCCACAATGACTCACAAAACCTCCAATGCTAGTGTGCCCTAAAATCTTCATTTGTGGAGCCCAACCTTCAACCACCATTGCTCTCTCTTTAGTTCTTTCAAGAAAATTCCTGGGCAATTCTTCCTCAAGCTTAACTTTCACTCCACTAGGAAACCTAACAACCCAAATGAAATTCACTTGGCTCAACTCTAAACCTAGGGCTACATCTTCCATTTCTTCTTTAGAAAGAAAATACTCACTACCAAACGAAACAAACACCGTTGATGATCTTTCCTTCTTGTCAAGCCATTTGATGATTCCCATTTCCTCCTCATCTTCATCTTCCTCGACAGGTTCTTTGTGGAGTCCAAAACGAATTTCTAAAAGATGAGACCCTGATTGATTTTTTTTTAGTTCCGTATTGTAATGAGTAATATTTTTTTTTAGATTTGGAGGTTTCAATTGGCCGCCTGTATGGGTTGTCCCAAGAATAGCCCTTGATTCTTTAACTAGAGGGCCAACAGGAACCAACCTCTTCTTCATCAAAACAGAAAGATAATCAATGTATTTTCCTTCGAGTTCTCGAAAGCTCTTGATTAAAATAACGTGACAAGAACGTTCAAAGCATTGAAGCAACCTATCTTTGTCTTTCATGCCATTTGCGGAAGATTCAAGCAAGTGGGAAAATTTTTCTTTCATATAATCATGAATAAAAATTGCAGAGAAAGGAAACTCATGATCACCTGGGTTCTCAAAGGCGTGAAGCATGAACGCACCCATAGTTGCAGAAGTAACAAGAAAATGAACAGCCGGGATATTAAGTGACAAAGCTAGCGCAGGCGCCCATGGCTGAATAAAATCATAAATCACAAGATTAGGGTTCAGGTTTTTCAGAATTCTAAAGAAACTAGGGCTGGCCATGTCAAAGGCTTTTTTGAGAGTGGGCATGAGATGGAGTGGTAACCCTTTAGTTGTGTGATAATGAGGAGGAAGTTCAGGCAATGTTGTAGGAAGATGAAGCTCGATAAGTTGTATTGAAAGTGAATATTTACCCGAAAGTTTAATTGAATTGAGAATGACAGGCGTTGAACAAAAATATATTTTGAAATTTCTTTTAGTAAGTTTCTTGGCTAGCTCAAGATAAGGAGATACGTGACCATGAGCCAGCCATGGAAACATCAAAACACTTAAATTTTTTGTCTATGATCCATGATTTTATTGATTCTCTCTCGTTTTTTTTTTTCCAGTTGCGTGGTTGCTGTTGATTACCATGATTTGGGCAGCTAGCTGAGGATTTATATAGCAAGAGGGTGATGAGGTGGAAGAGAAACGTGGAAGCATGCAAATGAAAGTTCGTGTTCAATGTTACGTATGTGTTCTGTTTAAATCAAATTTTTGTTTGATTCTTTCAAGACGGCAGATAGACGTAAGAATTTTGTGCACAATGTTGATCTTACGCATGAATCCAACGTCGATTGAAGGGAAAATATGTATTACAAGTTTTACAATTATTTCACGGTAATTGGGAAAATCCGAATCAGAATTAATCTCAGCCCCTGATATGAGGTGAATAAGGAGCTGTGGTTTGATGTATAATTCCATTTTGTTCACAAAGTGATTCAAAAGGAAAAATATATTCACCACCACAATCACTTTTTAACTCCTTAATTCTTTTATTCAGTTGGTTCTCAACTTCATTCTTATAGAGAACAAATTTCTCTATAGCTTCGTCCTTGCTTTTCATCAAATACACATAGCAAAATCTTGTGCAATCATCAATAAAGATAATAAAATATTTATTACCGCCTCTCGATTGTATTGAATTGGTTCATAAAATTCAAAGGTAATATATTAATTTTGTACTCTTTCTGGAGAAAGGATAGGATTTTGTTTCTTGTTTTGTATAGGTTGAATGACTGGGGGCTGATGATTGCCAAGTTCGATTGGGACTCGTGTTATAATGAAATGGTTCCACTTTACTAGTTTATGGTCTCACTACTCTTCCAGAGCATTGTATTTTCGTCAGAACTTTGATAGGGACTCGGGTTACATGGCTTCTCAAATACTCTCCACATTTCTACTATATACATATATGTTCTAGAGATAGGATATGATTTTGTTTCTTGTTTTTTATGCTCGTTTTAAGTTTCAAATACCATTTGTATAATTTATTAGATTTAGCGTTGAAATGAACTTTATGTTAGATTTTTTATAAATTATGATCAATAATATCATTAGATAATAATTTAAACTGTATATAGTTATTGGTGGGGTCTTAGCTGAGTTTGTTCTAGTAATCCATCCGACTTCATTCACTCTCCTGAGTTTATATACTTGAATAATAAGTTGTTTGATTTTTTTGAATCTTTTTCATGACAGTTTGTTGGTCCGTTTGGATAGAAATAAATCATCGAATCTTTAAGAAAGTATTAAGCGAAGCTTTCTCTATTCACTTAAAATTCTTAAACTCATCTCTAAATGGTTATCCTCTGAAGATTTTAATCTCTATGCTGTAAATTTAGTTCATTTCCCCTCATCTGTTAAATATTGGATATATCCTTAGTTTTTCTTTAGTTTTTATCTAGAAATGTTGCCCTTTGTACTTTTTTTTTTTGTGAAAAATCGTTTAACTGAAATTTTTTGGGCTCATATTTTATGAGTCGTTGATATGATTAATATTATCCTCCCCTCTTTTATAAATAAATAATTGTATATTGTTATTGAGGCACGTGAGAAGGATTATGATGAATTTAGCACAACTCAATTCAATATTAGATATTTTTAATAAAATATTTTCACATTGGCTAACAATAGTTCTTGAGCTAAGAATATAACATTAAGCTAACATCAAATAAAGAACATGCAAATAGACTTCTTTAGACCCGACAAGAGTGTTATTGAGAAAATAATATTGTATCAACACAAGAATAATTAGTCACATAGATATAAACTGTGCATTCCTATTTTATAAGTATAGCACCATTTATATAATTACCACCCCTCAAATATCACATCTTTAATCAAACTTCATTAATTGATAATGAAAAATCCGCTGTTGCTATTAACACTCACTTTAAATCCAAAAATACCCTTCTTCTAAATGTATAGTTTTAATTTTATTGCCACCGCCCACAGATTTGTTGCCATTAACACTCACTTTAAATCCAAAAACACCCTTCTTCTAAGTGTATAGTTTTAATTTTATTGCAACCGCCCACAGATTTGTTGATGATAAAATTTTTGAATGCCAATCATTTTATTGCTTTCCAATAATTTTTTAAGACCAAAGAAAAATCTACATGACAAAAGATCTAACTCCAATGAAGATGGCTAATACAAGTAATTGTGAATGCACGACACTGTAGAGCTAGAGTCAGTGTCAACCCAGAGAAAAAACCAGCACTTATAATTAAAAGCAAACTCGATAGCATGAATAGTAGCTTGAGAATTTAACTTGGTCTTCTTTTATTGGCTTTCCAAAAGCCATATTTGTCTTCTAATATAATATAATGGAGAGTCATTGACACACTCACAAAGTGATTTTTTACTCTCAAGTATAAGAGTGTCGAAATAATAAAATAACCTGGTAAATCCGGGGTCGATCCACAGTGAATAAATTTAATAGGATAAAATAATAATTTGAGTGAAAAAAAAAAGATTGAATGATTTGAGTGATTGAAAATTTTAAATTAAACTGCAATAATAAAATAAAATGTTGGGGTTAGGGGATCCACTTTTAAATTTCAAATTTAGAAATCATACTTATTATAATATATAAATTGTCATTATTACCCAATTAATTTATTTCAGGAATTAATTATGTCAAAACAAATAAAATCAACCATAAAGGTGGTCATAACTTTTGTCTATAACAAGTCCAATTAGGTACTCAATTATGCCAAATAAATAAAACCAGTCATATAGGCGGTAACAAGGTTTGTCAATAATTAATCCAGATTTAAATTAAATATTAATCATTATATTATAATTTATATATTATAATATAAATAAGATTTATCTTAATTTTCATATTAAAAGTTTCATCCTTTTACCCCAACGGTATGAAATTAGCTACTCATAATTCGAATAAAAATACTCATAATTTTATTACTAAACGAAAAAGAAATTACAAGAAAATTTTTAAAAAATAAAATATACAAGACGCTCTCTCCCAAAATCTTATCAGAGAATTGAGAGAACTTGAGTTCTTGAAGGCTGAGCATCCTCTAATTTATAGAGGAAGCTCAGCCTTCACAATTATAAAATTGCACTTGTGAAAGACAATTGCATTGAAATTGGTAAAGACAATTGCATTGTAATTATCAAGGTGGAAGGGCATCCACTGAAAGTGGATGGT